>CM047900.1:28247639-28470345 GCA_026229545.1 Pistacia atlantica | reverse complement strand
TAAGTAATAAATGAAAATGGGAACATGGAGCCTAGAGGTTTCATTATAACCTACTGTGGCTCCACAATTTCCTGGATATAATGGTAAAAGAAATTCCAATGGTGAAAATCATTGATGATCCGCATTCAGGATCTCTGTTTTAAATTATGTTAAAATTCACTCAAAAGCTTTAAATTACCCTAAGTGATATTTGAATCTTCCTAACCAAACAAGATGGAAGCTAAATTAACCATCCAAAGAGTCTATGTTGATGGGTCAGTTTAATTTGTTCAAGAATTTATTGCCACTCAATCTGGTTGTTGAAACAAATAACTACAAACACTACACTGGCGCCAACTAGCTGGGGTCAAAAGCTACAGTCAAATGAAATGAAGAGTATGAAAATATCTTTCAATTTGCCTAAGCCTCCCAGGTAGGTAAGACTTCTTTATTTACCTAACCACTCCAAATATTGCAGAGTTTATTCATATATACAGTTTTATAAACTTTTTTTTAAATCAGGATTTTGATGCCGAAATTAAAATTGAGTGTCACAAAAAGATTTAAGTTTAACAGGTAGTTGGGATAGAGAGTTGTTAGGATAAGAAATTTGATTCTAGCATTGGCCCATGGAGAATGGGCAGTGGGTATCTGTTTCTCATTGTAATTTAAGAAGTGGGCCAAAGCTTGTACTCAACAATCAATATGCATGCATGCAGTCTTGATCACCATATTGCTGTTGAGATAGTGTCCATTACCACAACAAATCATGCCGCTAGTTAAATCTCATTACATATATATTCGTGTCTCGCTTCTATTAATTAGATCTCTTCAAAGGTTTATTACTTTAGTACAGTCTGCAACTTGATCTCCTCATATCATTCAGTGAAGCTACCAATAAAATGTCTTAGATCCGAAGTGTTGAAAGAGAGAATGTTGTGTGTGGAGTAATTAACTTTTAATTAAGAGATTATGGACTGCTATCTATAACTCAAGCTGCTTCTGCATTGGCTGCAGAGTCACTTATCAATTGCTAGCTCTTGAGATCAACATTTTTGGCTCAATGTCTTTCAAAATTTTGCTGCTTTCGTTGGCTGCATTTCTTTCAGTCAATGCCACAAGACTAATAACCTCTCAGTTCTGCTCTGCATTTGCGAATAAATATATGGATATGATTAATTTGAACCTAATAGGTTTCATCAAAATAAGATGTTGAGAAAGTTGGCGCACCTCTGAAGCCAATCCCAGAGGTCCTCATACATGCAATATCTATGTGTTTATACTAAGCTGTTGTTTATCTTGTTTGCCTGGAGCATTGGTCTCCTATTATATGCGTAGATATCATATTTTCTGTTTACTTAGGTTTCACCCAAATCCGTGAAGAAACCCATCGAAACCAGGTACATCACCGAAATAACCAAAAGACAGTACATCACCAGGAGGATATTCACCGTTCAAAACTCCTTCAGCATCAGGAGACTTGGAACCCAGTCTCCGATCAGGTGCAAGACTCACCAGCACCGGCTGGTGAAGGAGGAGAAGCACCCCCAGAGAAGGCATGTTAAAATCCTTAAGCATAATTTATAAGTGCTCTGGTTGCTCAATAGCAGTTAATCTGATCTGGTGAAATACCAAATTAAATTCAATGTCTTAAAATTAATATTGTAGGGTTAATAAATTAATTATCAGTAGTGTTCTAATTAGAAGAGCTTAAGGTATATGGATGTGATAACGTGGAGATCTTTGCTTCAGAATTATTGAGCATCCAAGGGATTGGAATCTCTTAAAACATTATGTTATACGTTGAAATGTATAGTATTATTCCTAATTGAAATAATTTTTCTTACTGGATAACACTTTCATCCTTGTCATTATGGATAAAAGTAAGTCTCCAAATATCTCTAATCTCACCATATAAAGAGCTACACAACTAAACTAATCGCCTCTTCTTTTTGGTTTGGTTGACTATTTTCACAGGATGCATTCCCCAGCTTGGAAGAACTAGAGTTATGTGAATTGCCCAGGTTGTTGCATCTATGGAGAGGAAATTCTCAGCCTTGCAATACTTTTCAAAATCTCAAGACTCTGAAAGTATCAGAATGTGGCAATTTAGAAAATTCATGGTCATCGTTATCTTTTCCGGAATTTGGAGACTTTGCGAGTTTCAAAGTGTGATGGATTGAGATATTTACTGACCCCCTTTAAAGATAAAACTCTGGATCGAACTTGCAAGAATGAATGTTTCTGATTGCAAAATGATGGAGGAGATTATAACACATTTTCAACAGATTGGATTGTTTGGAACTTCACTGTTTGTCCAGCCTTAAAAGCTTTTGTTGTGGGGATTATACTCTTGCATTCCCATCCTTGAAAAACGTAATTGTCAGACAATGCTTGAAGATGGAGACTTTTTGTCATGGAGTTTTAAGCACACCAAAGCTACAAAAACTACAATTAACAGAAGGAGAGAATGACGTAGACGAATATTGGGAAGCAACCTTAATTTCACCATACAACATCTGTATAAAAACAATATGGTATCTATTGACTCACCAACATATGTGATGCTTTTCCACTGTGATTGTTGTATTGAATTGCTTGAATCATGTTTTCTCTTTATCTCTGAATCCAATATGGTATGCTTTATAATTACTGATTGTAGACAGTTCCAAGAAGATTGAGGACATCCTTCGTGCGCAAATTGGAATAAGACTAGTTCTTCAAATGGATTCTGATACAACATGGCTCCATTTCCTCCCCGTGAAGAGGGACTTTCTTTCTTCTATCTTAACTGAAATTATCTTCATCTTTGGTTGAAGGTGGAGTGCCCCCTGTTTACACGTTTGCCCTTTTGTTGTTAATTTGTTGGATTTGTTTTATGTAATCAAATTTCTCCCAAGTTGCCAAACCCTTTGGGCAAACAAGACGATACAACTTAACCACCTGAAAAATGCTGTTTGTTAATTACTGTGATGATGATCTGCTCTTTTGAGCATTGAGTTTTTTGTGTGCTTTCACATTTTCAAAGTGTTCATCTCAGTATAATTTTAAGAACGAGTTCTAAGATTGTCAGAATTATGTGTTTGCAAAATGTTTTTTCAGTGATGTAAACATATATATCATATTTTGATTTCAAGAATTTAAAGAAACATTCAGAAGTGTAATCAATAACAGTGAGTTTTTATATATCCTACAACCAGTTTTATCTATAAAAAATAAAGCAAAACAGAGCTCCTCTGTTTCCATTCCCCTAATTTCTGTCAAACTTTCATTTAACTTTCATCAGGCAAGAGGAATTTTGGTTTCCAATTGGATTTTTCTACTTTCTGTGTTGTTAGAATATAATGGCTTTTAAGTATATACTTATAATATCAGTCAGTAATTTTTTTTTCTAAAAACTAGAAATATATATATATCGTTTGATTCTTCTTCTTTGAATGAGAAGCGGGTGGTGGGCGGGCGGCCACACAACATGACAGCGACAAGACACATTCTTTATTGCTCCGTAGAAAAAACGATGCCCAACACTGCAAGCTGTTGTTATTGTGTGGTTGGCATGCTAGTTTTGCTTGATTAATTGAATCTACTTGACTTTTTATTTCTTAGTTGTTTTCATACTCAATTATTGCTCGCTCTCTCTCAAAACTATTTTTTCCATTTCCACTACTAAAGTCTTGGTCTTCCTTTCCTTTCAAAAAAAAAATCTACGGCAAAAATCTATCCAATACTCTGTTTTATCAATTTTTGTTGCTTATTATTGCTCACAAAGCAGAGAAACAAACACTGAATCTGCTCCTTGAATACTTTCCTCTTACTCTCAGATTAAGCCATTAAGCTGCACTTGTTTTACTCTTATCCTTCTTCTGCGTTTTTCAATTCTCTGTGCTTTATATTCAGTATCCATAAATTTACTTTAAAAAAAAAAAGGATAGTATCCAGCAATGCATCATTCTCAACTTTTCTGATTCTGATAGCAGAGATCTGTTTGGTTGAAGCTAAGGTTCTGTTTACGGAGCTTTCCTTGTAAGTATTTTGCTTATTAACTCTGTTTCTTTTTCTCACTTTTATCTTTATATCCAGTAGTATTCCTTTAAGATGATTAGCAGTAGTTAGTAGGTGTCGTGTTTGCTGCCTCATTCACTGGCTAAATAAGGCTTTAAGATAGATAGAAACAAGATATATAATTACTCAATTCAATGTTGCATTGCATACTTATCTATCCCACTTAAATTTAACTACAACCCATTGGACTAATATAAACCTGGAAAATCTATCACATGGATCAATAATGGGTTTTAATTCCAGCGTTGATTTTGTTATAGAACACCAGATTTATATAAATTAACCTTTGATTTCACTTTTATTAACAAGAGTATTACAATCTCTAAATATGTAAATAATTAAAGATTACCCTATTTTTATTAATATTAATTCCTTATCTACTCATAATAATCATAATAATACTCTGTTTTAATCTTTTTCTTTAATTCTTTCAAGATTATTAATTTTATGTCATTTCATTAGCTTTGCTTTAATTCCTCTATCCATAACTTTCAATTCTCTGTCATTTAATTAGATTTACTATATATTCAATATCCATAAAAAACAAAAAAACAAAAAAAAAATCAAAGATACTATCCATCATCATTCTCAACTTTTGCTTATTAACTCTGTTTGCTTAAAGATAGATTCTGTTTATTAACTCTGTTTCTTTTTCTTTGTTTCCTATCAACCGTTTCTCACTTTTTTCTTTATATCCAAGTATTCATAATATTTCACAAGAAATAGGCAATGGCTCAAGAAATAGTTGTGGCTGCTGGCGCTGAAGTTGTAAAAGAGGCTACATCAGATATATGTGGTTTGCTTAAACAGCAGATCTCTTATTTGTTCAAGTACCAGAACTACATCAACGGCCTCAAGAATCAAGTTCAAGAGATCAGATATAAAAGAGAAATGGTGCAGAGACCTGTAGAGTCTGCTGAAAGACGGGGGGAAGAGATTTACGAAGTTGTTACAAAATGGCTGAGTGACGTGGATGAGTTCACTGAAAGGGTAGCAAAATCCATCATTGAGGATGAAGATAAAGCAAACAAGGGTGGCTGTTTCAAATTGGGTTCATGTCCTAATTTGATTCAACGTTACAGGCTGGGCAAAAAAGCAATGAAGGCCAAAATGGATGGCACCGATCTCTGCGGAAAGGGGGACTTCAATAGTGTTTCTTACCGTCCTGCACTACAGAGGACAGAATCCATGTATGTTAGAGGCTTCGAGGACTTTGATTCTAGAAGGCAAGTTTTGCAGGAAATTGTGGACACATTGAAGGATGCTAGTGTTAACATGATTGGGGTGTATGGGATGGGAGGTGTGGGCAAAACCACACTGGTCAGAAAAGTAGCCATGCTGGCCAAGGAAAAAAAGTTATTTGATGAGGTGGCCATGGCTGAGGTAGCACAAACCCCAGACTGCAAAAAAGTTCAAGAAAAAATTGCTTTTGATTTAGGCCTGGAATTTGGACAGGAGAGTGAATATCAGAGACGTGGTTTACTACGGAATAGGATAAAAAAGGAGAAGAATGTACTTGTAATATTAGATAATATTTGGACGAAAGTCGACTTGGATGCAATTGGAATTCCTTTCGGGGGAGGTGGGAAACAAGGAAAAGATGACAAGGAGAGGCGATGCACAATATTGCTAACTTCTAGAAATCTGGATGTATTAAAGAAAGATATGAACACTCAGAAGAACATCCCTGTTCATCCTTTATCTGATGGAGACTCATGGAATTTGTTTGGGAAGATTGTGGGTGATTTGGCAGAAAGCCCTGATTTTCATCCTGTAGCAGTTCAGATAGTTAGAAAATGTGCAGGTTTACCAGTTGCTATTTCAACAATTGCGCATGCATTGAAAAATGTGAGTCTTAACGCTTGGGAAGATACCTTGGCTCAACTAAAAAGGTCTAATCCAAGATGCATTCTAGATATGGATGAAACTTTGTACTCTACTATAGAACTGAGTTACAATTTTTTGAAAAATGAGGAAGCAAAAACATTGTTTCTTCTTTGCGCTCTACAAAATGCAGGCACTAGAATATCCATTGGTGACTTATTGAAATATGGTATGGGTTGGAGTCTGTTTGGAGATGGTTTTACATTAGAAGAAGGAAGGAATAGATTGCATAGGTTGATAGATCATCTGAAAGCTCGTTGTTTATTGTTGGATGACGATGGCGATGACGACAGAGTTAAAATGCATGACATTATTCATGCTGTTGCTATATCGATTGCAGCAACAGATAAGTTAATGTTTAGTATTCAAAATGTCACCGGCTTGAAGGAAGTACTAGAGGAGAAAAAAGATTCAAATGCTCTATCTTTGCAGTATATAGATATTTATGATGAGCTTCCCGAAAAGTTGGAATGTCCCCAACTCAAGTTGTTTTTCCTATATATGAGAAACAAAAATCTACATATCCCAGATACTTTTTTCGAAGGAATGAGAGAACTGAAAGTTTTGGATTTGACCACAATACAATTCTTGTCATTACCTTCATCACTTGATTGCCTCAAGAAAATTCGAACATTGTGTTTGGATGGGTGCCAGCTAGGAGATGTAGCAATAGTTGGAGAGTTAAAGACATTAGAGATCCTTAGCTTTCTGCAATCTGATATTGAACAGTTGCCTGGAGAAATCAGACAGTTGACTCGGTTGAAATTGTTAGATTTGAGCCACTGTTTAAACCTTAGACAGATAGCACCAAATGTCATCTCCTGCTTGTCTCAATTAGAAGAGCTATATATGGGCAATAGCTTTGTTCAATGGGAGGTTGAAGGAGTCGATAATCAAGGACGAAGAAATGCTAGTCTTGGAGAGTTAAAGCGGTTGTCTAACCTAACAGCTTTACATCTTCATATTCAGGATGCTGGAGTTATGCCACGAGACTTGTTCTTTAAGAAGTTGAAAAGTTATAAGATATTTATAGGAGATAAATGGAAGTGGTCCCATAAATATGACATTTCAACTTCAAGAATGCTCAAACTCAAGATCAACAATAGTACTTGTTTGGGGCTTGGGATTAAAGCTTTGTTGAAGATGACTGAAGATCTTTCTCTAGAGGAAATGAATGGTGTTAGAAATGTTCTTTATGAACTCGATATGGATGGTTTTCCACATTTGAAGCATCTGCTTGTAAAAGATTGTCTCGAGCTTTTATATATCATTAAGTCAGTTGCCTGGAATCTAGCCTTTCCCAAATTGGAGTCCTTGATCCTTCGTAATTTAATTAATTTGGAGAAGATATGTCATGGCCAACTCAATGCAGGGTCGTTAAGCAAATTAAGGATAATGAAAATAGAAAAATGTGATAGATTGGAGTATCTCTTTGCATCCTCGGTGGCAAGAAACATTACTCAGCTACAACAAATTGAAGTGACTGATTGTAAGAACCTAAAAGAGATTTTTGGTGAAGAAAGTAAAGACCATGGTGATGAAATTGAAACAAATGATAAGATTGACTTCAATCAATTGTGTTCTCTAACACTACAACGTCTACCACAATTCATAAAGATTGGTTCTGACATGAGGGTATGTTTTGTATTTTTCATCTTTTATTTTATTTTGATGTAAAAAGGAGTTTTCTTATTAGTTTATAAGTTATGTTTACGGACAAGGTTTATTTCCACAGGTCGTCTTTCCAAGATTGGAGAACTTGAAACTGTGCTCAATTAATATTGAGAATACATGGCTTGATCAACCTTTGGCAATGTCTACTTATAGTCAATGCTTAAAAAGCTTAACTGTGGAGGAGTGTAATGGCTTGAAATTTTTGTTTTCATCCTCTATGGTCAAAAGTCTTAACCAACTCCATAAACTTGTGATAGGCAATTGTAAGTCAATGGAAGTAATAATCGACTCAAAAGGGAAAGAAGGAGAAGAAAGGATAATTGATATGAGCTTTCCTAAACTATTCTACCTAAAGCTTGAAGTTCTGCCAAAACTTGTGACTTTTGGCACCGGGAATTCAATCGAATTCCCTTCTTTAAATGAACTTCATATTGATGGTTGCTCTAATTTGAAGACATTCTTCTGCAAATCTTTTTATCCAGGCACGGTGAGAGAAGAACCCGAAGAAGAACTAAACTTGGACAACTACTTTATTGATATAAACCATCTTTTTGATGAAAAGGTGATTTATCTTTATACTAAAAAACTATGTTGCCTATTGCTTTCAAAACTTTTTTCTTTTTTTTTTTCGATTTTGAGAGCAAATCAACCTTACCCAATATTTGGACATCTTTCTTATTGTAAGATTATGGGTCTTTTATACAAAAATATTGACATCATGGTTTTTTTGCTACAGGTTGCTTTCCCAAACTTGGAGGTGATGGTACTCTTACGCTTGGATAACTTGCAATTGATATGGCACAACCAACAACTCCATGCGGAATCCTTTCGTGAACTAAAAGTAGTGAGAGTCGAATTCTGTGAAAAGTTAAAGACTATTGTTCCATCTAATTCTCACGGACTTCTCACTTTTCACAATCTGAAAGAGTTAATTGTGAAAAATTGTTGGAGTATGAAAAGTCTCTTTCCAGTTACTATAGCTACTGGTCTCGTGCAACTTAATGACCTTCGCTTAGTCTCCTGTGGGTTGGAGGAAATTGTTTCTGAGGAGGAAGTTAAGGGGGGCCCTAATTTTTTGTTTCCACAATTAACAGTCTTCCATCTTGATAATTTACCAAAACTCAAATGTTTCTACTCGGGGTTGCATACAACGGAGTGGCCACTGCTAAATAGTTTGTGTGTGTACGGTTGCAAGAAGATAAAAATATATGCTTCAGAATTTCCTAGCTTCCAAAGGAAAGATGATGGGGAAAGCCAACCTGCCATTTTTCTATTAGAAAAGGTATTATGATTTAAGTTTCATCCATACTCACTAAAAAATGCAACATGTTTATGATTGCTCAAATTAATATGATCATCGCTTATTCTGATTATATATGTGCACAAATACTGTAGGATGGCCAATTTTCCATTTTACGTAGTATAACATAAATACTTTTATTTGGTTTCGCATTTTTTAGTGTGATATAGTACCCCAAATGAAAATTAAGATTTCAACTAAGCGTCAGTCAACTTCAATTTCCAATTCATACGGACATTAATGTTTCTACTGAAAATGAAAATAAACTAAGAAGCACTTTTCCTTTTGATTAGTTATGATAAATTCGTTTTTCTCTTTAAATCCATCGAGTTGATGTATAATAATCAACTGAATGTTTTAGATATGAGATATTATTTATTTTACTGATTAAAAATTGTTGTTCATTTCTGTAATTCCTATTTAAAGTGTATATTAATGTTGTGAAATATTTATTTATTTGAAATATATAAATAACATAATCATTTGGAGAAATTTTGTTGGTGATATCATCCGCATACATCATAAACCAAATTCTTATTTCTTGCATTAAAATTTGGCTCATAAAAGTAGATAGGACCTTTTGCCTTGTACATTTCCATTTACATTAATTCCAAATTAAAGATCTGATTATATATGTTTCTACTTGCTTATAATTAGTTGTACTACTAATTAATGATTGTAAAGGCAATTTAGAGTGAAGGTTTGGTGATCTAAGAATTTAAAAAAGAGGAAAACAAGCCAGAAATGGCAACTATTTTTCATTGATTGTTTTCAAGTACAAGGGATGTTCTTTTATATTGTAAATGACTGAACAAAAAATGGAAGAAGATCTCAACCATTGAGTTGTAACAGAAAAACAGAAAAATTCTTGACTGCCGTTGATTTTGGTGGGAAGTAAATCAACTTGTTCAGCAAGTTGATCAACTTGCCTAACTACCTTATGCCACTTGACTTGCAACTTGATTTTGGGCGCGAAACATGACAAACTTTTGTAGTTTCCAGCATTTGTTTGTTGTTTGAGTGCAGTTTGCATTCTCAATAATGATAACTTGTGACACCTGTACCATATATATGAAAAAATCATTGTATTTTTGTGTATATCGGTGAACTTGTTGATGAGTGAATGCTAACACCTACTTATTTGCTTGTTCGTCAATTCTCAGGTCATACCAAATTTGGAAGGGTTGGGTTTAGATGCACATGACTTCAAATTGACATTCCTCCACTGTGATCTAGCTGAGAGCTTTGGCAAACTTAAACGACTTGTGCTGTGTTACTTTGATGATGAATCTGTTGCTTCTCTGTCTGGTTTCCTTCAAAGGTTAAATTGTTTGGAATCACTTTCATTTTATGATAGTAGTTTCAAAGAGCTATTCCCCTATGAACAAGGACATATATGGAAACAAGATTTACGAGGGGACACATTTCTTCAAAATCTTCAAACTCTACAAGTAGTTAGCTGCCATCGTTTGACAATTTTGATGCCAACCGCAATGTCTTTCAAAAATCTTACAACTCTGGACACTTGGAGTTGTGATGGACTAGTCAACATACTTGCATGCTCAGCAGCCAAAGCTCTTGTTAATCTCACAACAATGACAATAAGAGACTGCAAGTTAGTGACAGAGATAATAGCCAAGGAGGGGGACAGAGAAGAGGATATTGTTTTTGGCCAATTGAAAGTTTTGGAGCTTTATTGTTTATCAAGCCTCACATTCTTTTGCTCAACCAATTATTCCTTTAAATTCCCTTGTTTGGAGCAAGTTATTGTGAGTCAATGTCCAAAATTAAAGATCTTCTCTCAGGGAGTCTTAAGCACACCTTTGCTAAAGAGAGTACAATTGACGAGAGAGGATGACCCAGAATATTTTTGGAAGGAGGACCTCAACTCCACTATCAAGCAAATGTTTACAAATATGGTATTTATTCTTTAACAAAATCATTTTCTTTCCTTTTACAACATATATATATATATATATATATATATATATATATATATATATATATATATATATATATATATATATATATATATATATATATATTACTACTAATATATATGATGATTTGTAATACTATTTATGATATTGTTTATATTATAATTTTGAATTAATGATAGAGATTAATGCAATAGTGCCAAAATCATGACTACAAGAGCTATTATCTTTTATAGACTAGGATAAAAAGTTGCCAAACTCCTATTTCAATTAAAAATTTATAATTCTAGGATTCCACGAATCTCAATCTACTATGGCATGTACAAATCAATTACATGCTAAGCAAGTTTGAAAAGCGTACATTGATACTTGCTCTATAAGGGTCATTATGCCTTGGTTAAATTTATATGAGAACTACTTACAACTCGGAGCATGTATGTTTTTTTTCTTACACAGTTTCAAAGTAGATTACAAAGACAAAACTAAATGATATTTGTTGTGCAAAATTACATGAAAAAAGATTAGTATAATATGATTTATAATTTTGTACTATTTTTGTTTTCATTTTATTGTTATTATATATTTACAGCTATGTAGTGGCTATTTTATTTGGTTCCTCTCTAATTAGTAGCAGCATAAGATTTCAAATAGTTCCATAGTTTTTTATATCCAACTTTCAGGTGGTCTTATCATAGAGAGGCACATATTAAAACTATAAAGAAGTACAAAATGTTGTTACATTTGTGGATTAGAATTTTGTTTTTGTTTTTTAGTTTTTAATCTTTTTACTAAGGACAATTTTGGATTCCGATGGATGTGACTGCTTATGTTTTAAAATAATAGAACATGGATGTCTTTTTTTTTTTTTTTTCCCCTATTACATCAACATGAAATTTGTTAATTATGAGTTAATAAATCCAAAATTAATATTTCATTGGCATTCATATATAAATATTCATTATGTTAAATTTAAAATACTTTTCTACATTTTAGTCTTTCAAAATTCAAAATATTGATTGTACCATGTTTTTACCTAATATTTTGGATTTTACAGATTGGTTTCCGCAACCTAGAATATTTGAAACTCTCTGAATTCCCCACATTAAAGGAAAAAATATGGAACGGCCGATTGCCAGTGGGTTTATTCTGCAATGTAAAGTGGCTAGTATTGGATGAGGTTTCTGATATGTCAAGTTCTTTTCCCTCCCATGTATTGTACGATTTAAAAAATCTAGAAACTATGGAGGTAAGCAATTGCCATTCTTTAAAAGATTTATTTGATATAGATGGACAGACATTGAAGAACAATGAGGAAGAAATTTTGGGCTTCAACAACCTGAAATCATTGAAAGTTCACAATTGTGGCAGCTTGAGATATTTATTTACTCCATCTATAATCTTGGGCCTTGATAAGCTCCAAGAGATTGAAGTACAAAATTGTGTTTTGATAGAAGAAATCATTATGAAGGATGAAGAACAGAAGGCAGACATTGATAAAATTATCATCCCTCATCCAAGTCCATTGTTCGGAGCTATTGCCTGACTTGGTAAACTTCTATTCAGGAACTAACGATCTAGAATGTCCTTCCTTGAAAAGTATTACTATAGCCAACTGTTCGAAGATGGAGTCGTT
Source organism: Pistacia atlantica (assembly GCA_026229545.1). NCBI lineage: Eukaryota > Viridiplantae > Streptophyta > Magnoliopsida > Sapindales > Anacardiaceae > Pistacia > Pistacia atlantica. The sequence continues at coordinate 28,457,876 of CM047900.1, read as the reverse complement.
TGTTTTCATCGATTTGAAGGAGAAGAACCGTTCTGATTATACGCCACCCCTTTTCAGCGAAAAGGTTGGATTTTCTTAAATTATTTTCTCATATTTTGCAAGATGCATTTTTATTTCAGGAATTTTTTATCCTTTCAATTATAACATCCTTTAAAAGTTACCAGTGTTACATTATTATCATGAATTACTCCAATAGGAAGAAATTTTCGTTTTATGCATAGATGACTGAAGTTTGGTATTAGCTAGTTTTATCATCTAGCTCCGTGCTTTCTAAGATGGCAAAATACCTTTTTATCTTTTTAATTTTGATATCATGTCCAACAATCTTAGTTTGAAACTATGATCTTTGCATTTAATTATTTTAATGTAAAACTCTATGTTCTTTAAGAAGTCAAAATATTGGTGTTCTGTTTTTGTTCCCTACAAACTCAAGATTTGATTTGGTTTGACAGCTATTCAACCTGACTAAACATTTTTTTGTTCTGAGTCATATATTTAAATGCCCCAATATTTACATGATCAAATGTTTGCTACAGGTTGCTTTTCCAAGCTTGGAGGTGATGGTACTATTACACTTGGATAACTTGCAACTGATATGGAACAACCAACAACTCCATGTGGAATCCTTTTGCAAACTAAAAGAAGTGAGAGTCGAATTCTGTGAAAAGTTAAAGACTATTGTTCCATCTAATTCTCACAGACTTCTCACCTTTCACAATCTGAAAGAGTTAACCGTTGAAAATTGTTGGAGTATGAAAAGTCTCTTTCCAGTTACTATAGCTATTGGTCTCGTGCAACTTAATGACCTTCGCTTAGTCTCTTGTGGGTTGGAGGAAATTGTTTCCAAGGAGGAAGTTAATGGGGCCCCTAATTTTTTGTTTCCACAATTAACAGCCTACCATCTTGATGATTTACCGGAACTCAAATGTTTCTACTCGGGGTTGCATACAACGGAGTGGCCAATGCTAGATAGTTTGGATGTGTATGATTGCAAGAAGATAAAAATATATGCTTCAGAATTTCCTAGCTTTCAAAGGAAAGATGATGGGGAAAGCCAACCTGCCATTTTTCTGTTAGAAAAGGTATTATGATTTAAGTTTCATCCATACTCACTAAAAAATGCAAAATGTTTATGATTGTTCAAATTAATCTAATCATTGCTTATTCTGATTATATATGTGCACAAATACTGTGGGATGGCCAATTTTCCATTTTACGTAGTATAACATAAATACTTTTATTTGGTTTCACACTTTTTAGTATGATATAGTACCCCAAATGAAAATTAAGATTTAAACTAAGCGTCAGTCAATTTCAATTTCCAATTCATAAGGACATTAATGTTTCAGTTGCAAATGAAAATAAACTAAGAAGCACTTTCCTTTTGCTTAGTTACAATAAATGTTTTTTTTCTCTTTAAATCCATCGAGTTGATGTATAATAATCAACTGAATTTTTCAGCTGTGAGATATTATTCATTTTGCTAATTAAAAATTGTTGTTCATTTATATAATTCCTGTTTAAGTGTATATTAACATTGTAACATATTTATTTATTTGAAATATATAAATAACATAATCATTTGGAGAAATATTATTGGTAATATCGACCGCACACATCATAAACCAAACTCTTATTTCCTACATTAAAATTTGGCTCATGAAATTAGATAAGACCTTTTGCCTTGTACATTTGCATTTACATTATTTCCAAATTAAAGATCTGGTTATATATGGTTCTACTTGCTTATAATTAGTTGTACTACTAATTAATGATTGTAAAGGTAGTTTAGAGTGAAGGTTTGGTGATCTAAGAATTTAAAAAAGAGGAAAACAAGCCAGAAATGGCAACTATTTTTCATTGATTGTTTTCAAGTACAGGAGATTTTGTTTTATATTGTCAATGACTAAACAAAAAATGGAAGAAGATCTCAACCATTGAGCTGTAACAGAAAAACAAAAAAATTATTGTATGCCGTTGATTTTGCTGGGAAGTAAATCAACTTGTTCAGCAAGTTGACCAACTTGCATAGCAACCTTCAACAACTTAATCAACTTGCCTAACTACCTTATGTCACTTGACTTGCAACTTGATTTTGGGCGAGAAACATAACAAACTTTTACAGTTTTAGTTCATTAGAAAGTACTAGTCATTAGCAATCCAGAATCCAGCATTTGTTTGTTGTTTGAGTGCAGCTTGCATTCTCAATAATGATACTGATTGCTTCTTAAATATATAACTTGTGACACTTGTACCAGCATTTTTCTGTGTATATCGGTGAACTTGTTGATGAGTGAATGCTAACACCTACTTATTTGCTTGTTCATCAATTCTTAGGTCATACCGAATTTGGAAAAGTTGGGTTTAGATGCACATGACTTCAAATTGACATTCCTCCACAGTGATCTAGCTGAGAGCTTTGACAAACTTAAAGAACTTGCACTGGGTAACTTTGATGATGAATCTATTGCTTCTCTGTCTGGTTTCCTTCAAAGGTTAAATTGTTTGGAATCACTTTCATTTTATGATAGTAGTTTCAAAGAGCTATTCCCCTATGAACAAGGACATATATGGAAACAAGATTTACAAGGGGACACATTTCTTCAAAATCTTCAAACTGTACAAGTAATTAGATGCCATTGTTTGACAATTTTGATGCCAACCGCAATGTCTTTCAAAAATCTTACAACTCTGGACACTTGGAGCTGCGATGGACTAGTCAACATACTTGCACGCTCAGCAGCCAAAGCTCTTGTCAATCTCACAACAGTGACAATAAGAGACTGCAAGTTAGTGACAGAGGTAATAGCCAACGAGGGGAACAAAGAAGAAGAGATTGTTTTTGGCCAATTGAAAGTTTTGGTGCTTTACCGTTTATCAAGCCTCACATTCTTTTGCTCAGCCAATTATTCCTTCAAGTTCCCTTGTTTGGAGCAAGTTATTGTTAGTCAATGCCCAAAATTAAAGATCTTCTCTCATGGAGTCTTAAGCACACCATTGCTAAAGAGAGTACAATTGATGGGAAAAGGTGACGGTGAATATTTTTGGAAGGAGGACCTCAACTCTACTATCCAGCAAATGTTTATAGATATGGTATTTATTCTTTAACAAAATCATTTTCTTTCCTTTTACAACGTTGCTATTGATATCTCTATATATATTTGTTTACTGATATTACTACTAACATATATGATGTTTTGTAATACTATTTATGATATTGTTTATATTATTAATTTTGAATTAATGATAGAGATTGATGCAACAGCGCCAAAATCATGACTACAAGAGCTATTAACTTTTATAGACTAGGATGAAAATTTGTCAAACTCCTATTTCAATTAAAAATTTATAATTCTAGGATTCCACAAATCTCAATCTACTGATGGCATATACAAATCAATTACATGCTAACCAAGTTTGAAAAGCGTACATTGATACTTGTTCAAAATTTTCGCTAAGTTGTTTTTGAGCAATTATTTTGTGTTTTGATTCAGGATCTAGTATTTCTCAATCTGCTCTATAAGGGTCATTATGCCTTGGTTAAATTTTTATGAGAACTACTTGCAACTAGGACCATGTACATTTTTTTTTCTTACACAGTTTCAAAGTAGATTACAAAGACAAAACTAAATGATATTTGTTGTGCAAAATTGCATGAAAAAAGAATAGTATAGTATGATTTATAATTCTGTACTATTTTTTTTTTTTTCATTTGTTGTTATTATATATTCACAACTATGTAGTGGTTATTTTCTTTGGTTCATGTCTAATAAGTAGAAGCATAAGATTTTCAATCGTTCCATAGCTTTTTATGTCTAACTTTCAGGTGGTCTTATCATAGAGGGGCACTTATTAAAGCTATAAAGAAGTACAAAATGTTGTTACATTTATGTATTATAATAATTATTTTTTTAATCTTTTTAGTGAAAGACTACTTTGGATTCCAATCGATGTGACTACATATGTTTTATAATAATAGAATAGGGATGTTGTTTTTTGCTACATCAACATGAAATTTGTTATTATGAGTTAGCACATCCAATATTAAAATTTCATTGACATTCATATATAAATATTCATTTTGTTAAGCTTCAAATACTTTTCTATGTTTTAGTCTTTCAAAATTCAATATTTTAATCCAATATTTTGGGTTTCACAGGTTGGTTTCCGTAGCTTTGAACATTTGACACTCTCTCAATTCCCCAACTTGAAAGAAAAATTATGGAATGGTCAGGCACCAATCGACTTATTCTGGAATTTAAAGTCATTAGAAGTGGATAACTTTTCAGATATGTCAAGTGCTATTCCATCCAATGTGTTATGCGGCTTCAAAAATCTGGAAATGTTGGATGTAAGAAGTTGTGAGTCACTAGAACAAGTGTTTGACTTGGAGGAAAATCGTCAAGAAATTCTGGGCTTAAAGAAATTGAAATCTTTGAAAATTGACAATTGCAACAACTTGAGATATATATTTACACCATCTATGTTGTTGGGTCTTGTTCAACTCCAAAAGATAGAAGTGAAAAACTGTGCTTTGATAGAAGAAATCATCAAAAAGGAAGCGCAAAAGGATGCAGTGAGTGATAAAATCGTAATCCCTCAATTAAACTCTGTTGTGCTTGAGTCATTGCCTAACTTGGCACGCTTCTATTCGGGAAGTGTGATTTTGGAATGTCCTCCCTTGGAAACTATTATCATTAAGGACTGTCAAAAGATACATATGAAGGAGTTTAGTGTCCATCTTGCATCTCTTTTCACCGTAAAGGTAAGTCTATTTCAATTCTTTTTACACAATGATAAGTTTTATCAAAGAAATTCAAATATTTTAGAAACAAAATGAAGCTTTTTTTTTCTAAAACAAACATTTTATATGCATGCAGGTTGTATTACCCAGCTTGGAAGCTTCTTCTTGCTTCCAGAATTTAACAATCTTGGTCATCGATGGCTTTGATCATTTAAAATATTTGCTCCCATCTTCGATGGTCAAAAGTGTTTTCAGACTGAAAGAGCTTGAGATATCTAACTGTAAGTTCATGGAAAGAGTAATAGATGAAGATGAAGAGAGATCAAGTACAATGCTGTTTCCTAAATTATACCAGCTAAAGCTTAGAGATCTTCCAAAACTCACAACATTCTGCAACTCCACTGCAAAATTTGTTGAAATGTCCTCCTTATTCAGACTGTGGATTGACGGTTGCCCTGCTATGCAAACATTCATCTCCAGTTTTGTATGTGGTGCCATGACATCATCAAGCAAAGATCATGAAGAAATGAATACAAAGGAGAATTTTACTCAGATGCAATCTCTTTTTGATAAAAAGGTGATCTTTCCCCTTATTTTGTTTTCAGTTTTTTCTTTTCCTATCTATTTTATCATCAAATCTAATATATATATGTTTATAAGTTACTAATAATGGATGGTTATGTCGTAACTTTAATGGTAAATGAATTCTTCAGGTAAGACTCCCTAGTTTGGAGAGATTGCAAATCAGCTATGCTGATCAGTTGGTAAAAATATGGGACGATCAAGTCTCTTTGAATTCATTTGGAAAATTAAACCGTGTGTTTGTAAGATTTTGTAAAAAACTTGTAAGTGTTTTTCCATGTAAGATGTCTGGGAGACACCAGAAACTAGAATTTTTGGAAGTACAAAATTGTGATTCAGTTGAAGAGATATTTGAAGTACTTGAGAAAAGCTCTAGTATGGTGGAGGAACTTGTTGAGAAGGAGGAAGCAGTCCGTAGATTTGTGTTCTCAAACTTAATCAGGCTTTGTCTACAGATGCTACCAAGTCTCAAAAGTTTCTATCCAGAAATACATATTTCAGAATGGCCAATTTTAGAAGAGCTTAAGGTATATGGATGTGATAACGTGGAGATCTTTGCTTCAGAATTGTTGAGCATCCAAGGGACTCATGGAGAGAGTCAACAACCGCTGTTCTTTGTTTATAAGGTATGAGCCTCAAGTACTCAATTAAATCATGTCTACAATTTAATAAGTAGAATGCAACGTACATTTTTCAGAATTTCGACTCTCTTTTACTTATTTTATCATTAACAATGCGTAAATTTCACTTTAAATGTGCAATATTATTCGTAATTGAAATAATTTTTCTTATGGAACAACATTTTCATCATTATCATTAAGAATAAAAGTAAATCTCTAAATATCTCTAATTATCTCCTTTTCTGGTTTCTACACTTTTTTTTTTTTTTGATCGACTGTTTTCCCAGGATGCATTCCCAAGCTTGGAAGAACTCGAGTTATGTGAAATGCCCATGTTGTTGCATCTATGGAGAGGAAATTCTCAGCCTAGCAATGCTTTTAAAAATCTGAAGACTCTGAAAGTATCCGAATGTGGCAGTTTAGAAAATTCATGGTCATCAACAGTGTCTTTCCAGAACTTGGAGACTTTGCAAGTTTCAAAGTGTGATGGATTGAGATATTTACTGACCCCCTTAAAAGCTAAAACTCTGGATCGACTTACAAGGATGAATGTATCTGATTGCAAAAAGATGGAGGAAATTATAACACATTTGGGAGATGAAGCACTGCAGGATCCAATTGTTTTCAACAGATTGGATTGTTTGGAGCTTCATTGTTTGTCCAGCCTTAAAAGCTTTTGTTGTGGGGATTATACTCTTGAATTCCCATCCTTGAAAAAAGTAATTGTCAGACAATGCTTGAAGATGGAGACTTTTTGTCATGGAATTTTAAGCACAACAAAGCTGCAAAAACTACAATTGACAGAAGGAGAGAATGACGTTGAAGAATGTTGGGAAGGCAACCTTAATTCCACTATACAACATCTGTTCAAAAACAAGACGGTATGTATTGACTCACCAGGATACCTCATGCATTTCTATTGTTTAATGAATTGAATTGGTTGAATTCATGTTTTCTTTTATTTTCTTAATTTAATGTGCTATGCTTTATGATTACAGAATGTGCGGAGCTCCAAAGAAGATTGAGGACATTCCTTTAAATAGTTTGTGATACACCACGGCTCCATTTCCTCCAGGTGGAGTGAGACTTCGTTTCTGCCATTTTAACTGATATTATCTTCACATTTGGTTGAAGGTGGAGCGCCCTCCGTTTATGCATTTGTGCTGATGTTTCACTTGTTGCACTTGTATTATGTATTTCAATTTCTCCAAGTTGCAAAACACTTTGGGCAAACAAGACGATACAATATGCAGTTTGTTAATTTCTATGTTGATGCATTATTTGCAATTATATTAAAACAGTAATATTAATGGAACAAAAGCCCTTGCTTACTCCACCTTAAATTTACCATCTTGAGTACATAATAAAAGGATAAAGAAGAGGGAATTCGAAGCTTTAGATCGAAAGCCTATGTGTCCAATAAAACTTAAAACAGAGATGAGAGGTGACTATATGGATATGATCTGATACAAAAGACCTTATGATTGGGATACCAAATATTTCACATCTTCATTCTTAAATAAAGGCTTCTATCCTGTTAAAGACACCTACACCTCTCTTACTGTCCTCCATTCCATATTTCACCTAAACACTCAACTGCGGAATCGAGAAACACAAGCAAAAATGTAATAAAAAAGCTTCCATCATATAAAAGCACTCAAAAGACAGAATATTAAGATGGCAATTACGCAAATCAAATTGATATTCAATCTCATATTCAACCCAAAATTTGAGGCTTCTCTTGCTCCATAAAAAATACAAATTAATATGTGAATGACGGCATCTTTGAGTTTGGAACCAAAATTATAATTAAAAAAATGAGAATTCCCAAGTAAACTCATTAGTACACCATAATAAAAACAATCTCAAGTGACTTATGCAGTGCAGAAAAAACAAACCCATACAGCCAAAGTCCATTTCCCCTCAAGAGTGTTCCAAAACCCTGGAGACCATAACAGAGCTCAAGTAAACACTACATGCACAGCAACTCTGTTTCTAAGTTCCTGAAAAAACCTATTATGTCCACAACAAATACAAATATGCTCCCTCTACTACATTTGTGACACCATTCACTTTTTTCTCAGAAATAAAACTTGAGGTCCATGTCTCCAAAGAGATAAGTTGGCATCAAGTATAAAAGGGATAGAAAAACAGAGAATTTGAAGCTTTAAATGAAATATGAGAATGAAATTGTCTAAGAAATTTGCCTGAATTTTACTAAATAGACAACTGAAAAACATCTATACCAGGAAGTACTACTGTTACTACATAAAAGCTAACAACTTTTTTTTATTAACAGCTTTACAGCTAACTGTTGTTATTATTAGCATGAAAACCGCTCTATAACCACCCTCAATGGGTTCTTTTCATCCATTACATTCGAGTTTGTGCAAGAAACAAGAGATTGGTCAAAAGAATTCTACAAATAAACAAATAAATAAAGGAAGCGCATAGCTGTTTAAATCACTTCCATATGTTGTTAAAGATGTATATATCTATGCATGTAAGGACAGTTCATTAAATAAAGAAGTATGTATAGAAATGATTTTCCACTTTCTACAATTGTTACCAAGATCAGAAGCAGTTACAAGATATAAAGATCAAATACAGATGGCAGAATTAAAATGTAATCAAAATAAACAAATAAAAGTAACATGAGAATGAAATTGCATGTAAGAAAATCTAATGTATCATTTTCTTATGACCTTGGTTATAGCCCTAATAGATGTATTTGACATATATATCCAAGCGTGCAAGGACAACGCATTTGAATACAAAAGTTTTAATTAAGAAGAACCAATTTCTACAATTCAACTAAACTTACACACAGAGTAGAGAAACATTTCAAATGATAAAAATAGCCAAGGGCAACTATGAAAGCCACATAATATTATTGCCATCATACATGAAGGTCAAAAGCAATTACAAGATTTAAAGATTAAACACAGATTGAAGAATTACAATGAACCACGTAGCAGATATACAATGTGACCATCACAAAACTTTCCAAGAAAATAGTGATACCTTAACAGTTTCATCATTTGAATATGCCTCTGCAACATCACGCAATTTTCCAGTACTGTAGGAAGCAGAAAACTTTCCATCTGCAGCACCATACTCCCCTAAGACCAGCAAAGGACCTGCAACCAAAACCAGCAATGAAGACACCTAACAGGGATGACCTATCTGGAATATACATCAAAGAAAAGGAAAGCTATACGGGACAGCACGTACTTGAAGAAATAATGAAGGAATCTTTGGCTCTCCAATAATCCGCAAATACGATTCCACCTACTCGCAAAAAAATAAATAGATAAATTTCAAGTAGCAGAAGATGATAACCAGAAGAACTGCAAAACTAGAGAATAGATGCTATTGATCTATCCACAAATGAAAATCCAGGTTTTATCAAGATATCTTGCAATCTAATTAAAAGATGCAATAAAATTGTTTAAATTACAATAAAAACTCCTCTAGTGACAGTCTTTCATAGCAAAACATTTGTACTGAAATGGTAAGTGCATCAACTATGCAAAAAAATAAAGAAATAAAAAAAAAAAAAAAGAAACTGGACTATTCTCTTACATATTCTATAAGTTATTTAAATCAATTGGATAATCAGTTCTTCTGGTTTTGAGATAATTTGTCACCATTAGGATAGTTACCTATTTCAATGGCATCTCTAAAATCCCAACGGATCAAAATACATGCAGAAAAATTTGCTGTTTCGATATTCTGGAGTTCAAAGCATTAGATGCTCATTAATTTCAGATTAAAAATATTGATATTCCATTGATTTTCCTTTTAGGAATGTTGGCTGAATTAAATTTTCAATAATGACAATTGTCCAAGCAGAAATCATAATTGTGTGCAGGGTTCATTGTACTTCATTCTAAATCCTAAATTATCGCTGCAACATGCTTATTTTGTGAATGAAATTTTGAATTTTATGAGCCTCTTTTAAACATGCTTAAAACAAACCTGGAGGCCGTAAGAGAGCTCAAGTAAACACTCCATGTACACCAACTCTGTTTCTAAGTTCCTAAAAGAATTCAAAGGAATATTTATAAATGTAAAGGAAAACAGTTTCATATGTCCTACAACCATTTTTATGAATCAAATCAAAGAATAAACAAAGCAAAACAGAGCTCCTCTATTTCCATTCCCTTGTTTTCTGTCAATTTTTCATTAAACAAACATGGTAATTTCAACATGGTGTAATAACGATCTATCTATTTAATGTAGGCTGTATAGACCATTTTGTTGAGATATATTGGTAAACAATTTTCTATTTATCACCTCAATTATTAGGACATTGGCAATATGTTATCATCTAAATCTGCCCACTACTCATACAGAGTATTAAAATACCTTTGATTATATATATGCACATTTTCTTACCTTCCTCTTTGTCCTCCCTTCCCCAAACCTCTTCTTATCCCTCCCCTCGCACCCCCACTCTCACCACCGCACGCACCCACCCACCCGACTCGTGCATCTACTCACCACCATCTCACGTGTCCCCACTTCCAGCGTAGCCCCTCACTGAATACAGTCCCCGATGATTTTCATCCCTGCTACTGAGTTAGTGGATTTCTTTCATACTTTTTTCATTTCCTATGATTTTTCTTTTTTGTTGTTGATTTGAGTGAAGTGGATTCTGATTTGGGTGGTTCATGATTTTGGTTTAAAGTGTTATTTTGGAAAGGAAGGTAGGGTGGGTGGCCACTGGAGATTCGCTGGAAGATGGAGACGCTGAGAGAAGGAAGGGCTGAGGGGCCATACCGCCTTAGGGTGGTTGGGCACTTGGAATTGGCGGAAAGGGGACGGGCTGATGAAGGTTTGCTGGCTTAGGTTGCATTGACTAATTTATCCCTGTTCTGTCAAAATTAACGAAAAAGAAGTAACGACTGTTAAACAGTAGGGGTTTGAGAGTAATTTACACAACTAGAGGGGGTATAAATGTTAGTATCTACAAAATAATAGACTGTACTAAATTATATCTTCTCTTCTAAATGTAAAAGTGATTTTATAATTAAACAAAACAAACACTCTAATATGCATAATATATCGGTTAATGGAATACATACATTGCATTCAAAATTAGGCAGGTTTTATTCTGACTTAGAGTACGTTGCATTTAAAATAATTATGAAACCTTAGATTATACAGTGGGTTTAAACCAAAATATAATAATACAATTATCAGATTGAAACCAAATATAATAATAGTTAACATTTTCATCACTATAGAAAGCTTGGTACATAAAGCATCTCTAAATTCTCACATGCATATCATCTGAGTTTTTTAAAATTCAAACCTAAAAATCATTTCAAGTAAAGAGTTTGCTAATTTTTTTTTTTTTAAACTTTTTACATAAAATTAAAGTTTTATCTTTTAATAAATTCCTCAAATTTTTATCTAAGGTTTTTGTAAAGAATAGGAGATCATCAGGAAAGAAATTTAACTTGCTATTTGAGTTTCGAATCTGATCATCAAATTTTCACATTTTTCAATCTGGTATAGTTTACTTCGTCAAAAGTCAAGTGGTGGATACCTTATATCCAATAGCAAAATCAGCTACGCAAGTCGGCAAGACACTAAAGACACCAATTACGGTGAAGAAACTGGCGCCGTTGTTGCCATCACCACCACCGCCATTACCACCATCACCACCACCAGTAACTCCTGCAACACCTATAACACATGTAATAATACCAGCCCAAGGAGAAGCACCTACATATCAGGAACCAAATTAAGCCATGGCTAATGGCTTATGCTCTATTGTATAATTTATGTAAATTAATATTTCCCAAACTATAATAATAAACATGCACTACTTTGTTATATATTGATCATAAATATTCTCTCTTCATTCAAGTTCAAGAGATAGTTCTAATGAATTAACCATGGACTTAATTATGGAATATGAACATATGCATGTAATTAAACCTAAATTTACTATAATTAATAACATAATTCAATCAAATAACCGATCATAAAAAAAAAAAATAATAATAAATAAAGTAACTAAACATAGGTGTACTGGAACTTAAAAGTAGAGATGGACACAGAAATTAATTTTAGAGGGGACAAATACAAATCTAGAAATTTCAGTACAAGTACAGGGTGGTCAAAACAAATTAATAAAATTTTTTTTTTTGAATGGGGTCACCAGCCCCCACTCATAGTCTATGCTTGAAAGATTTACGTGATTAATGTAGATAAAACCAAATTAGAATTAGTGTTTTAGATCTCTCCCAAACCTTAAAAAGACAGAATTATGGGGGTTAATTAATAAATTATCAGTAATAGTGAAGGGTTATTATTCATCAACTTACGAATAATAAAAAAATGTGTTGTAATTTAGAATATACAACGCATGAGGCATGTGTGTTAATTGTTAATTTTCTGAACTGCATTTACGGTTTTAAATTAATACTCTTTAAGTTATCTAATGAACTTGGAAATGTACATTTATGGAATCAAAATCAGCGAGAAGATAACAGTCTGTTTTACCTCGTCAACATTCACTTTTATATATAGAGAACACAATTAATACTAAGTGAATATTTGTGTAGGTTTTGTGCTTGTTTTGTAGGTTTCATCTAGTAATGAAGAGGAATTTCTGTTTGGAAAGGTAAATTTTTAGATAGTGTTTACTTACCATTGTTAAAAAATTTGTAGAAATATTGTCGTTTTTCTCTGGCTACTGCTACTCCACCACCACTGGTAAGCCCACCCAAGGAAATTCCCCCATCACCAGTGAGCCCACCCAAGGCTAAACCTTCACCCTGGTAAGCTGCCCATTACTACTCCAACACAAGTGAGCCCACCTAAGTATATACCAACTCCACATGTAAGCCCACCCAATGCCACACCACCACCATCAGTGAGCCCACCGAAGACCACTCCACCTCCCACAGTGAGCCCACCCAAAACCACTCCACCGTTGGTCCACCTAAGACTATTCCACCAACAGTGGCTCACCACTGCCTCTGGTAAGGACAAAGAAAGGCAATAACATATGTACACAACAAAAATACTTAGGAATAGACTTAAAATCGTAACTTTTTTCAGTCTTTTGTTGACAATATATACTTTGATTAATTTCTATTACTTTAAAAGACCCATAATCCTCTTGTTTGTTAATTTTAAGTTCATAAATGAATCAATAAAGTGTTAGAAAAATGCAGGAACTAGATTTAGGTTTATGAAGCTTGAGTGAAAAGGTTTTGTAAAAGAAATTTAAATATATTTAATTTTAATTCATTATTAAATTATAACTGAAATTTATTATTAATATGGGCTTACTTAACAAATTAGTCGGACTTGAATAACAACACTCTTATTGGAATCAAGTCCCTAGTTAGTTTAAGTAGTTTTGATGTTACTTTGAAAATTAAGGAAAATGTTGTTAGTTATTTAAGTTAAAGGGGTGAAATGTTTGATGCCAAATATAGGGGTGACAGTGTGATTTATCCTATTTGGTATTCATATTTCTTCCATTTGATTAAGAGGGCTTAAATATCCAAATTGATTTTTTTTTTTTTTTTTAAATTCTTTTACTTTATTCTTATGAAGTTTTGTAAAATCAAAAAGTCTTTTGCATACCCACATCTTGATTAGTTGTTCACGCAGTAAGATGAGTATGTCAATACAATCAATTAAAATATATTATATCATAACATAGGATATAAACACGCCTCTTAATTAATCATCACATAGATAAAAGGTAAGTTATTAAGATCCTATATCGGGATTTCATGCTCATCAAGTGTGGTACATAAACTTAAGGGTTCTCTCACCTATCAAGTCAGTCTTTTGGGTTAGGCTCTCCCTTAGGTTTAAATTCTAATATTGGTACTTTTTGTTGAGAACTGTATCATGAAAAAGGTTACCTATAGGTTAGATTAAGATGCAGTGTGCTCTCCTTGGGAGGAGGTGTTACATCGAATAACTGATAGATGAATAAAGTCGTCGAAAAGGGCAAAAGGTTATTGTCAAGTCAGTGTACCAAAGATTTTCTTATTGTTGAGTAAATATAAACCTCCCCACACCGTAGTTAGACATGTATTTAGTATTGGCAAAATTTTTGACTTAATTTTTTAATACCCCTTGTAAACCATTCGTCCTTAATAATTCAATGAAGAATAAGCGATGATAAGTTGACATTAAATATAATGTTTTTTAAGTTGTCTCTTATCATCATTGGGTTAACAAAGATAAACGGTTCAGATAGAGTGTCTAAAATTTAATCACACAACATCTCAACTAGTATCATATTATAACCTATAAGGTGCCTCTTGTGAGCTTTTCTTCTGCTCTTTTCTTTCTTTTTTATTTTCCTTTTTAAATTATATCTATATAAATTAATTTTTAAGAATACGTAGTACATAGTGCTGTTCATAAAACAAAAACTTTGTTTGCAGATTGTATTATTCAAACTGCCACCAGCATCTTCTAGCTTGATCTTTGATGGATGTGATCATTTAAATTACCTGTTTTCATCATCTATGGTCAAAGGTCTTTTCCAACTGGACCTGCTTGTGATATGGAATTGTAAGTTGATAGAAGAAGAAGAAGAAGAAGAAGAAGAAGAAGAGACGATAGATAAAATACTGTTTCCTAAACTTGATAAGTCTCGCTAATCTTTGAAGACTCAGAAGATTCTACAATTCCACTGGAAGTGTGGATTAAGAATTGTCCTATTATGGAAACATTTATCTCCAATTCTGAATGTGGTGAGATGACATCAAGCCAGGAACCTAAGGAAATGAACTCTAAAGAGAACCTTCAACCTCTCTTTGATAAAATGGTGAAACGTTCTGCTTTTTGCTTTTTATATTTCTTTCCATATTTGTTCACTCCTCTCGTATAGATTTGTATTATCTTATTTATTTCTTTTGTTTATTAGTTATTATTGAAAGTATGATTGAAATTTTCAGGTAAGACTCAAGAGTTTGAAGGAATAGGCAATCGAAGGCATGTATGAATTGGAAAAAAATATGGGATGATCGTGTCTCTTTGGATTTCTTTTGTAAATTGAACATGTTTGCCGTATTTTCTTGTCAAAAACTTGTAAATATTTTCCCATTCAATATGCCTTGGATACACCAAAAACTGGAAAATCTGATGGTAATGAATTGTGATTCTAAGTGCATGAGAAAAGCTCTTGCATGGTGGAGGAAATTGTTGCCAAGGAGGACGCAGTCCCTAGGCTTGTGTTTTCCAAACTAACCAGTCTGACTATACATGCTACTAAATCTAAAAGGTTTATATGGAGGAACATAGTTCAGAATGGCCAGTTTTAAAAGAGTTGATATTAATAGGATGTGAGAAAGTGGAGATATTAGCTTCACAATTTCAAAGCTTCCCAGAAACTCACCCAACTCAACAACCTCTGTTAAGCATCCAGCACTGAATGGAAGCTGCCAGAAAGCACAATCCTTAATTATCCTAACAGAGCTTCTTCGGATAATAGGACAGCAAAATCGGTCTTAATTGGATCAGCGGATGAAAGATTCATATTTTGTTCATAAAGAATAAGATTACAGAAAATATTACAAGTAACTTTATGAATCTCTCAAAAGAATTATAATACTGTTTTGTTCAACATACAAGCATGATACTTAACTATGATTTCCCTTCCCAACCCCAACCAACCACCCCCCCAAAAAAAACAAGTGAGACATACTGCTACATTGGCCACTGTCAAATAGATGTTCGTTTACTAAAGTGTAAATGAAGAATTAAGAATCTGAATTTATTTATCCAGCCATATCACTGCAGCACTGTTAAAGAAAAATGAGACCGTTATCCAGGATTATTCACATTCACTTCAGCCAGCAAATGCTATAAACCAGGGGATAAAGCTAAACAATCACAAATCTATGAGGGTACAAGATTTCATTTACATAAATCTAGCAATCCAATATGATCAAAAGAAAAGGAAAACCAGTAGCTCAGAATTCATTATGTGGTGGTAGAGTATTCATGTAACCTGATGAAGGAAAAAGGTAAAGCACAACTATTAAAGACTTGAAAACTAATAACTAAACAGCTAGCAGAATGATGCTCACAAAAATTAATCACCTGAACAACTTCATCATTACGAGCACCACATTTTGGAGCTTGTTCCCTTGGAAATACATGTATACTAGCACCAGTAGCTCTCCTCATCTCAGAAATGATGTAGCCTTCTCTACCCAACAAATTAACAACCAATCTGCTGTGAGTGTACAAGAAGCCGAGCAACAAAAGCATTACCAGGTTCAAATCCAATCTCAGCAATTCTAGAATGCCACAAGCATAACAGCATCCTGAGCAGGAGAGCGTCTCGGCTCGGAATTCTGCAACAGGTGAAACCATACAGAAAAATTAAGGAGCACAAAATGATACTTCAGATTCAAAATGAAATATTATTAGGTATTTCAATCATTTAAAATTTCAACAATGATGACATGATTTAATATGAAAAGTTTTTTTTGCTCAAAGAAATCTAAGTTTGGTATAACATCATCTGGACTGCCTACATTGGAAATCTAAGTGTGATATGTTGGATGACAGATTAGATCCACAACTCCCAGTCACACCCACCAAAAATAATCCACAAACCACCAAATGAGAGTACAATAACGTCCTAGCTCCTCAAAAACTAAACCAATGAACAAAGTCATACCTAGAGGACAACAAAGAAACATATCAGGCACGAACAGTTTTGAAGATTTGATTGATGGCTTAATATTCTGACCATGACAAAATTCCCATTAATTTACCAGAAATTCAGCCCAAAGTTCCAAAAGTTTTTGCATTAGTAATCAAACACAAAAAGCTCCCTAGTTAGCAAAAATAAAAGAACATTACAGCTCTCCACAGAGTACTAAAGGAGTATAATTCAGAGACTGTTAAGTTCCCATGCCTTCGTGCAGATATCAAAACCACCCTCTCATCTGAATTGGGCACAACATCTGCAATCTTGTTTGATGCACCAGTTTCATTTTGAAAAGTCCGAACTATAGAATCACCTTTCCCTATCAAACTGCCAATTTTGACGAGATGGCACAACAGCTTAAAGACAACATCCTCTTCAAAATAGATCCTGTTGTGTGCTCCAAGACTCTCAGGCCCTAGACCAGAAGAATAACCCCTCGAATGAAAACCAGGAGCATAACCTCTCTGATGAAATAGTTCCACTGACGCGGGCATAGGATTTCCATGGTGCAGCATCCCTGGAGGTTTTGTTACATTAGTGTTGGCCGCATCTACTCTAGGGCTATCTTGAACACAACTCGAAGCAGACAAGAGTGTTTTCTTTACAGCTGAAAAGCTTCCTGTCATCTGCAAAACCAGATGTCCACATAACTATACTGTAACGGCTAGAATAATAACATTACGAAATTCGAATACATAGAATTAAGTAACATGACAAATCACGCAATACATAAAAATGTCAACGCAGCAAGTCCAATTAACCATTCTCTTTTTCCTTGTTAAGTCGATAACTAGCGGTCATTCTACCATACGAGGAATCACCTAAGTAAAGGATTTATCGTCAATTGTTGGCTAGAATCACCTCAAACCCATCCAAACATCCACCTTTTGTCAACACATGGAACTCCCATAAAACCTTCCTCGTAACACATGGCTGAAACTAACAAGTAACAAATTGAAATGTTCAAATACCTCCACAAGTTATATAAAAACTATAGTTTCTTAGCTTCATTAAATTGCAATCCTTTCATACTTCTCCACCCATTATTCAATCCTATTATCTTTTCACTTCCGAAAACAACCAAAATTTCTCGATTTCTAAAGAACCCCAACTTTTTTCCTTTTCAATATTTATTCAAATCCGCGACAAAATTCCTAACGTTTCATGTAACAAATATAACTTCCCTGTAGCTTAAAAACAAAGAAGCATCATTATAACAAAGTTACATTGCTAATTGTTTGTAATCTTAAGGTAGGACACAAATTATTCAAACTTGGGATTCTTGATTAACTTCCACACACATGTTCTTACACCAAAAGTCCTTTTTCCCAGGAGGCCACAACAGAGCTCAAGAGAACACTCTTGTCAGCACCAACTTTATTTCTAAATTCCCACAAAAATCTATGTTGTCCACCACATATACAAACATTGACCACATCATAACACCACAATCTCTCCATTCTTGGCACATGGCATTCTCCTTGTAGCACATATATTTGTAACTCAACACATGGCCTACCGAAGAGGCAGCACTATGAAAATCCCAAATTAGTACACAAGCCATTAACCTTGAAGTTTAACTAAGCCTCACTCATGAACAAATTGCAGATGACAAAGTATGAACTCAATCAACGAGCTTAGGTTGATTGGTCTTTAAATTTTGCTGTGTGGTTCTTCGTCTATTAGGGCCCCAAGGAAGTGTGGCCATTTCATACAAAATGTTAAAAAATAAGAATTCTGGTGGTACTTTACATGATTATAACCAACTTCTTCAAAGGGAATAATATATATATTGTGGATACAAGCATAAGATAAAGTTTTGGAGCATAAGAATTATTAAAGTTTTGGTCTTCCTTTCCTTCCTTGGAAGCAACCATATCCCTTTACAGATAATTCTTGGAGTTTGTTTACAGAAAGCATATATACCTCCTCCCTTTCTCTTTTCCTTCTATAAAGCAGAAAGCATATATACCTTTTCGTTTATTTTGGTGCTTAATATCTTTTACTGCTCCTCCTCTCCTGAGACTCACATAATTCATCTCTAACAACCGCTTCATCCATTTCTCACACCAAAACAATCCAAAAACTCTTAATTCTTCAAAAGATATTGAGTCCGTTCCTCCTTAACTGGTACACTACTATTTCTTCACTCCTAAATTTATTTATTATTTTCTTTTATAAGTTGATGAGGCTCTTCTCTTATGCTTGCAAATTATGTTTTTCAGTTTATAGTATTAATTAAATATTACCATATTGTTTATTAATATTAATTTCTCATCTGCACATAATAATCATAAATCATTGCCATCGGAGATATCAAATTTCTAGTAGTGCATATAATTTCCTATACAACAAAACCAAAACCATTAGCAAACCTACCAGAGATTTGCATATAGCCCATGGAATGGTTATAAATTATTTTCAGCTTGAAATTGATAGAAAGAAAAATAGTAGTAGAGGAGGTCACAAAAGAGCTCAAGAGAACACTCCATGTGCACCAACTCTACAAAAACCTATGATGTCCACCACATATACAAAGAAAGCCTCACTCATGAACGATTGCAAATAACAAAGGATGAACTCAATGAACTCAATCAACAAGCTTAGGTTGACTGAGATCACAGTAATGTAAGGACATGATTATAACCAACTTATTCAAAGGGAATAATATATATTGTGGTTATAAGCATAAGATAAATATTGAAAACCAGTATTTCAGAATCAAATTAACTATGAAATCTGTCAATATTCTGATCATATTGTTTCTGCTATGTTCACTGATATTGTCTTTGTATTTAGTTTGGTTCCTCATTCACCTAAAAAGTGAACTGTGAAATCAAGAAACAAAAACTTCATCTTATAAGAATCTAAAAACAGAGCAAACAATTCTCTTATTGTTTTTTAAACTTGAGACTTGATTGATCAGGTCTTGGTCTTCCTTCTTGTTGAATGATGGGCCTCTGTTTCCACTTCCCACGTTTGTCACGAACGACTTCTTTGATTAAAGTTTTTACTTCAGTTGATTCATTGAATCTACTTTACTTTTTGTTTCATCAATTGGTAGTTGTTTTCATACACAATTATTGCTCTCTCTCTCTCTCAAATAATTTCTTATCTGCACATTATTATTATTTACTTTTATTAAGAAGAGTATTGGAATCTCTAATTATGTAATTAATTAAAGATTAATATTAATTTCTTATCTGCACATAATATGGTTTTTGTTAATTATGGTGGTGATGATCTGCTCTATGAGCATTGAGTTTTTTGTGTGCTTTCACATTTTCAAAGTGTTCATCTTATTATAACAAAGAATGAGTTGTAAGAATGAGCATAAACTCATCTTTTTTGTTTAATACTCTGATTTTTGTTACCTTTGTTGGAGTTATTAACCACTTCAATAATAACAGGCACGGCTTAGGAAAAAAAATCCTAATAATATTAAGTTTTTCTCATTAAACCTAGTATATAAATTTATTATTCTCTTGTATGAGTGATATAACAAATCATAGGTAAATATATTTATTGTAACGAGAGAGGTGAGGAGATATTTCAATAATATTGACTCTACTAAACGTAACATTTTTAGGGTAAATCAGGATAAATCGCGCATGTGTTTTCTCTTTATTGTTTATGTTATTTGTGTGTGATTGTTTGCTCTTTTGGTTTCTATTACTCTCTAAGATTGTTTCAAATTCAATACTATATATTGTTTCTCGTAATTTTATAAATGATTTTGTTTGCTTAAAGTAAAGTTTCATTTGACTGGTCCATTGTTTTACAGGTATTATTATATTGGTCATTCTTTATTCATATAAATTATACATGCTTGCCTCCTTACCTGTATTATAAATTATACAAATATTTGTTAGTTGACCGTTGAATCCTCGGTAAACATCATTTCTCCAAAATCCATTCCTACGAGACCTTTTTGCATGAATATAGAGTTGTTTCTTAAATTAAACAAAGACTTTATTAATCTTTGTTGCTGATTCTTGCTCACAAAGAAGAGAAACAAACACTCAATCTGCTCCTTGAATACTTTGCTCTTACTCTCAGATTAAGCCATTAAGCTGCACTTGTTTTACTCTTAACCTTCTCCTGAGTTTTTTCTTTACTCGTGTTTTCACTTTCAATTCTCTGTACTTTATTTACATTTACTTATATTCAGTATCCATAAATTTACATGAAAAAAAAAAAAAAAAAAAAGAGATGGAATGGTTATAAATTATTTTCAGCTTGAAATTGATAGAAAGAAAAACAGTAATAGAGGAGGTCACAACAGAGCTCTAGAGAACACTCCATGTGCACCGACTCTCCATGTCCACCGCATATACAACTATTGACCACATCATAACAACACGATCTCTCCATTCTTGGCACATGGCATTCTCCTTGTAGCACGTATGTTTGTAACTCGACACACGGCCTACCGAAAAGGCGGCACTATGAAAATCCCAAATTAGTACACAAGCCATTAACCTTGAAGTTTAACTAAGGTAGACCACAACGACTTGCTTGGATCTTTCATGGGTGACAAAGAAAGCCTCACTCATGAACGATTGCAAATAACAAAGGATGAACTCAATCAACAAGCTTAGGTTGATTGAGATCACAGTAATGTAAGGACTTGATTATAACCAACTTATTCAAAGGGAATAATATATATTGTGGTTATAAGCATAAGATAAATATTGAAAACCAGTATTTCAGAATCAAATTAACTATGAAATCTGTCAATATTCTGATCATATTGTTTCTGCTATGTTCACTGATATTGTCTTCGTATTTGGTTTGGTTCCTCATTCACCTAAAAAGTGAACTGTGAAATCAAGAAACAAAAGCTTCATCTTACAAGAATCTAAAAACAGAGCAAACAATTTTCGTATTGTTTTTTAAACTTGAGACTTGATTCTTTGATTAAAGTTTTTACTTCAGTTGATTCATTGAACCTACTTTACTTTTTATTTCATCAATTGGTAGTTGTTTTCATACACAATTATTGCTCTCTCTCTCTCAAAACTATTTTGTCCATTTCTATTACTAAAGTTTTGGTCTTCCTTGCTGTTGTTGAATCATACACATTGCTTCTTCTTGGTTGTTTCTTCATGTGTTGTTGATTACTCTTTAAGACTCAACTTGATCTTCCTGCGTTTTCATGGAGCAGAAAAGCAAAAAGCTCTTTTCCGTTTATAAAGCAGAAAGCATGTATACCTCCTCCCTTTCTCTTTTCCGTTTATTTTGTTTTTTCAGTTTAATTTTTGTACACAAGCAAGGCAACTAAAAGGAGCCAAAATTAATTAATTTATTCAACCAGATGATTATTTTATATCCCAAATAATTTCTTATCTGCACATAATATGGTTTTTTTTTAATTATGGTGGTGATGATCTGCTCTATGAGCATTGAGTTTTTTGTGTGCTTTCACATTTTCAAAGTGTTCATCTTATTATAACAAAGAATGAGTTGTAAGATTGTTAGAATTTATGTGTTTGCAAAATGTTTTTACAGTGATGTAAACATATATATCCTATTTTGCTTTCAAGAATTCAAAGAGGTGTAAACAATAACAGTGAGTTTTTATATTTCCTAGAATCATTTTTATGTATCAAAACAGAGAATAAACAAAGCAAAACAGAGCTCCTCTATTTCCATTCCCCTGTTTTCTGCCAAACTTTCATTTAACTTTCATCAGGTAAGAGGAATATAATGGCTTTTTAAGTATATAATTATACTATTGCATGGTGGAAGAGAATAAGTAATAAAGACTTTTGAGTGTTGAACATCATTCAAACTCTTTGTGTTAAAGATATATATATATATATGTGTGGCTTTCCTTGTAAGTTTTTTGGTTATTAACTCTGTTTCTTTATATCCAGTAGTATATATATATATGGCTTACTATAAGATTATTAGCAGTTGTTAGTGGGTGTACCAAAATTAGTGTTGCTGCCTCATTCACTGGCTAGATAAGCTTTTAAGATAGATAGAAACAAGATTAATTAGTCAATTCAACTGTTGCATAGTTATCTATCCCACTTAAGTTTAAATGCAACCCATTGGACTTTTATAAACCCAGAAAATCTATCACATGGATCAATAATGGGATTCAATTCCAGCGTTGATTTTGTTGTAGAACACCAGATTTATATAAATTAACCTTTGATTTCACTTTTATTTACAAGAGTATTACAATCTCTAAATATGTAATTAATTAAAGATTACCCTATTTTTATTAATATTAATTCCTTATCTGCTCATAATAATCATAATAATACTCTGTTTTAATCTTTTTCTTAATTCTTTCAAGATTATTAATTTTATGTCATTTCATTAATTTTGCTTTAATTCCTCTATCCATAACTTTCAATTCTCTGTCATTTAATTAGATTTACTATAAATTCAATATCCATAAAAAAATCAAAGATACTATCCATCATCATTCTCAACTTTTGCTTATTAACTCTGTTTGCTTAAAGATAGATTCTGTTTATTAACTCTGTTTCTTTTTCTTTGTTTCCTATCAACCGTTTCTCACTTTTTCTTTATATCCAAGTATTCATAATATTTCACAAGAAATAGGCAATGGCTCAAGAAATAGCTGTGGCTGTTGGCGTTGAAGTTGTAAAAGAGGCTACATCAGATATATGTGGTTTGCTTAAACAGCAGATCTCTTATTTGTTCAAGTACCAGAACTACATCAACGGCCTCAAGAATCAAGTTCAGGAGATCAGATATAAAAGAGAAAGGGTGCAGAGACCTGTAGAGTCTGCTGAAAGACGGGGGGAAGAGATTTATAAAGAAGTTACAAAATGGCTGAGTGACGTGGATGGGTTCACTGAAGAGGTAGCAAAATCTATCATCGAGGATGAAGATAAAGCAAGCAAGGGTGGCTGTTTCAAATTGGCGTCATGTCCTAATTTTATTCACCGTTACAGGCTTGGCAAAAAAGCAATGAAAGCCACAATAAATGGTGCGGATCTCTTGGGGAAAGGAAACTTTAGTCATGTTTCCTACCATCCTGCTCTACAGAGGACAGAATCCATGTATGTTAGAGGCTACGAGGACTTTGATTCTAGAATGCAAGTTTTGCAGGAAATTATGGACACATTGAAGGATGTTAATGTTAACATGATTGGGGTGTATGGGATGGGAGGTGTGGGCAAAACCACACTGGTGAAAAAAGTAGCTTGGCTAACTAAGGAAAACAAGTTATTTGATGAGGTGGCCGTGGCTGAGGTAACACAAACCCCAGACTACAAAAAAATTCAAGAACAAATTGCTTTTGATTTAGGCCTGGAATTTGGGCAGGAGAGTGAATATCAGAGAGCCGGTTTACTACGAAATAGGATAAAGAAGGAGAAGAATGTACTTGTAATATTCGATAATATTTGGATGAAAGTAGACTTGGATGCAATTGGAATTCCTTTCGGAGATGCTGAGAGAGAAAGAAATGATGATGCCATTGGAATTCCTTTCGGAGATGCTAAGAGAGAAAGAAATGATGACAAGACTAGGAGATGCACAATATTGTTAACTTCTAGAAGACAAGACTTATTATCCAAAGATATGAACACTCAGAAGAACATCCATGTTCCTTCTTTATCTGATGAAGACGCATGGAATTTGTTTGTGAAGATTGTGGGTGATTTGGCAGAAAAATCTGACTTCCAACCTATAGCAACTGAGATTGTAAAAAAATGTGCAGGTTTGCCAGTGGCAATTTCAGCAATTGCAAATGCACTGAGAAATGAGAGTCTTAATACTTGGGAAGATGCTCTGACTCAGCTTAAAAAGTCTAACCCAAGATGCACTCCAGGTGTGGAGGATACTTTGTACTCTACTATAGAACTGAGTTACAATTTTTTGAAAAATAAGGAAGCACAGTCACTATTTCTACTTTGTGGTCTACATGCTGAAGGTGATAATATTTTTATTGCTGACTTGTTGAAATATACTTTTGGTTGGGGCTTGTTTCAAAATGTGGATACATTGGAAGAAGGACGGAATAGATTGCATTCGTTGATAAATCATCTCAAAGGTTCATGTTTGTTGTTGGATGGTGACAGTAACGATCATGTTAAAATGCATGACATCATTCATGCTGTTGCTGTAACTATTGCTTCCTCAAAGTTTATGTTTAATATTCAAAATGGCACTGGTTTGGAGAAGAAAATATCCAAAAAATCAACCGCTATATCTCTGCCTTGTAGAGATATTTCTGATGAGCTTCCTAAAAGGTTGGAATGTCCGGAACTCATGTTGTTTTGGCTATTTAATATAAACCGATCTCTTCAGATCCCAGATGTCTTTTTTGAAGGGATGAAAGAAATCAAAGTTCTAGATTTGACTGGAATGCATCTCTTGTCATTACCTCCATCTCTTTGTTGCCTAAAGAACATTCGATCATTGTGTTTGGATGACTGCACGCTAGGAGATGTAGCAATAATTGGAGAACTAAATACATTGGAGATTCTTAGCTTTTTGGACTCTGACATAGAACAGTTGCCCAGTGAGATTGGACAGTTGATGCACTTAAAGTTATTAGATTTGAGCAATTGTTTAAAGCTACAAGTAATTGCTCCAAATGTCATTTCAAGCTTGTCACGGTTAGAAGAACTATATATGGGCAATAGCTTTGTTCAATGGGAGGCTGATGGGGCCAATAGTCAAGGACGAGGAAGGAATGCTAGTCTTCGTGAGTTGAAGCAGCTGTCTAACCTAAGAGCTTTACATCTTCACATTCAGGATGCCCAGGTTATGCCACGAGACATGTTCTTTGAGAAGTTGAACAGTTATAAAATATTTATAGGAGACAAATGGAATTGGTCCTCTAAATATGACCTTTCAACTTCAAGAACGCTAAAACTCAAGATCAATGCTAATAATTATCTGGGGCATGGTGTTAGAACTTTGTTGAAGATGACTGAAGATCTTTCTCTAGAGGGAATGAATGGTGTAAGAAATGTTCTTTGTGAACTACATGAGGATGGTTTTCCACATTTAAAGCATCTGCTTGTACAAGATGGTTTCGAGCTTTTGCATATTGTCAACTCATTTACTGGCAAACCAGCTTTTCCCGAGTTGGAGTCCTTGGTCGTTCGCCATTTGATTAATTTGGAGAAGATATGTCATGGCCAATTCAATGTAGAGTCTTTCAGCAAATTAAGGATACTGAAAATAAAAAAATGTGATAGATTGGAGTATCTTTTTGCATCCTTCGTGGCAAAAAACCTTACTCAGCTACAAGAAATTGAAGTGATTGATTGTAAGAACCTAAAAGAGATTTTTGGTGAAGAAAGTAAAGACCATGGTGATGAAATTGAAACAAATGATAAGATTGACTTCAACCAATTGTGTTCTCTAACACTACAACGTCTACCACAATTCATAAAGATTGGATCTGACATGAGGGTATGTTTTGTATTTTTCATCTTTTATTTTCTTTTGATATAAAAAAGAGTTTTCTTATTAGTTTATAAGTTATGTTTATGGACAAGGTTTGTTTCTATAGGTCGTCTTTCCAAGACTGGAGAACTTGAAACTGTGCTCAATTAATATTGAGAATACTTGGCTTGATCAACCTCTAGCAGTGTCTTCTTATAGTCAATGCTTAAAAAGCTTAACTGTGGAAGAGTGTAATGGCTTGAAATTTTTGTTTTCATCCTCCATGGTCAAAAGTCTTAACCAGCTCCATAAGCTTGTGATAGGCAATTGTAAGTCAATGGAAGTAATAATCGACTCGAAAAGGGAAGAAGGAGAAGAAAAGATCATTGATATGAGTTTTCCTAAACTATTCTCCCTGAAGCTTAAAGTTCTACCAAAACTTGTGAGTTTTGGCACTGGGAATTCAGTTGAATTCCCCTCTTTAAATGAACTTCACATTGATAGTTGCTCTAATTTGAAGACATTCTTCTGCAAATCTTTTTATCTAGACACAGTGAGAGAAGAACCTGAAGAAGAAATGAACTTGGAGAACTACTTTATTGATATAAACTCTCTCTTTGACGAAAAGGTAATTTGTCTTTATACTAAAAAATTATGTTGCCTATGGCAATCAAAATGTTGTTTTTTTTTTTTTTTGGGGGGTGGGTGGTGTGGGGGGTTTCAAAAGTATATCAACCTTACACAATATTTGGACATCTTTCTCATCATGAGATTATGAGATTTTTATACAAAAATATTGACATCATGACCTGTTTGCTACAGGTTGCTTTTCCAAGCTTGGAGGAGTTGGTGCTTTTACACTTGGATAACTTGCAATTGATATGGCACAACCAACAACTCAATGGGGAATCCTTTTGCAAACTTAAAATAGTGAGAGTTGAATTTTGTGAAAAGTTAAGGACTATTGTTTCATCTAATTCTCACGGGCTTCTCACCTTTCACAATCTAAAAGAGTTAACCGTTAAAAATTGTTACAATATGAGAAGTCTCTTTCCAGTTACAATAGCTATTGGTCTCATGCAACTTAATCACCTTCACTTATTCTCTTGTGGGTTGGACAAAATTGTTTCTGAAGAGGAAGTTGACAGGGCCCCTAGATTTTTGTTTCCACAATTAACATGCATCCAGCTTCGAGATTTACCAAAACTCAAATGTTTCTACCCGGGGTTGCATACAATAGAGTGGCCAATGCTAAATGTTTTGGGTGTGTATGGTTGCAAGAAGATAAAATTATATGCTTCAGAATTTTCTTGCTTCCAAAAGAAAGATGATGGGGAAAGCCAACCTGCCATTTTTCTGTTAGAAAAGGTATGATTTCAATTTCATCCATACTCACTAAAAAATGCAACATGTTTATGATCATTAATCTGATTATATTTTTTTTCTCTTTAAATCCATCGAGTTGATGTATAATAATCAATTGAATGTTTCAGCTGTGAGATATTATTCATTTTGTTGATTAAAAATTGTTGTTCATTTATGTAATTCTTGTTTAAAGTGTATATTAACATTGTAACATATTTATTTAGTTAGTTATTTGAAATATTTAAATAACATAATCATTTGGAGAAATTTTGTTGGTAATATCAAACGCATTCCTGCATTAAAATTTGGCTCATAAAAGTAGAAAAGACCTTTTGCCTTGTACATTTCCATTTACATTATTTCCAAATTAAAGATCTGGTTATATATGTTTCTACTTGCTTATAATTAGTTGTACTACTAATTAATGATTGTAAAGGCAGTTTAGAGTGAAGGTTTGCTGATCTAAGAATTTAAAAAATAGGGAAACAAGGTAGAAATGGCAACTATTTTTCATTAATTGTTGTCAAGTACAGGGGATGTTCTTTTATATTGTAAATGACTGAACAAAAAATGGAAGAAGATATCAACCATTAAGCTGTAACAGAAAAACAAAAAAATTCTTGACTGCCGTTGATTTTGCTGGGAAGTAAATCAACTTGTTCAGCAGGTTGACCAACTTGCATAACAACCTTCAACAACTTGATCAACTTGCCTAACTACCTTATGCCACTTGACTTGCAACTTGATTTTGGGTGCGAAACATGACAAACTTTTGCAGTTTCGGTTAGAAACTAAGAATCCAGCATTTGTTTGTTGTTTGAGTGCAATTTGCATTCTCAATAATGATAACTTGTGACACCTGTACCATATATATGAAAAAATTGTAGTATTTTTGTGTATATCGGTGAACTTGTTGATTGGTGAATGCTAACACCTACTTATTTGCTTGTTCATCAATTCTCAGGTCATACCGAATTTGGAAATGTTGGGTTTAGATGCACATGACTTCAAATTGACATTCCTCCACTGTGATCTAGCTGAGAGCTTTGGAAAACTTAAAAAACTTGTGCTATGTTACTTTGATGATGAATATGTTGCTTCTCTGTCCGGTTTCCTTCAAAGGTTAAATTTTTTGGAATCACTTTTGTTTGTTGGTAATAGTTTCAAAGACCTATTCCCCTATGAACAAGGACATATATGGAAACAAGATTTACGAGGGGACACATTTCTTCAAAATCTTCAAACTCTACAAGTAGTTAGCTGCGATGGACTAGTCAGCATACTTACATGCTCAGCAGCCAAAGCTCTTGTCAATCTCACAACAATGACAATAAGAGACTGCAAGTTAGTGATAGAGATAATAGCTAAGGAGGGGGACAGAGAAGAGGAGATTGTTTTTGGCCAATTGAAAGTTTTGGAGCTTTATTGTTTATCAAGCCTCACATTCTTTTGCTCAACCAATTGTTCCTTTAAATTCCCTTGTTTGGAGCAAGTTATTGTGAGTCAATGCCCAAAATTAAAGATCTTCTCTCAGGGAGTCTTAAGCACACCTTTGCTAAAGAGAGTACAATTGACGAGAGACGGTGACCCAGAATATTTTTGGAAGGAGGACCTCAACTCCACTATCAAGCAAATGTTTACAGATATGGTATTTATTCTTTAACAAAATCATTTTCTTTCCTTTTACAACATTGCTATTGATATCTATATATACATTTTTTTTTTTTTACAGATATTGCTACTAATATATATGATGATTTGTAATACTATTTATGATATTGTTTATATTATAATTTTGAATTAATGATAGAGATTGATGCAACAGCGCCAAAATCATGACTACAAGAGCTATTAACTTTTATAGACTAGGATGAAAATTTGTCAAACTCCTATTTCAATTAAAAGTTTATAATTCTAGGATTCCACAAATCTCAATCTACTATGGCATATACAAATCAATTACATGCTAACCAAGTTTGAAAAGCGTACATTGATACTTGTTCAAAATTTTCGCTAAGTTGTTTTTGAGCAATTATTTTGTGTTTTGATTCAGGATCTAGTTTTTCTCAATCTGCTCTATAAGGGTCATTATGCCTTGGTTAAATTTTTATGAGAACTACTTGCAACTAGGACCATATACATTTTTTTTCTTACACAGTTTCAAATTAGATTACAAAG
Source organism: Pistacia atlantica (assembly GCA_026229545.1). NCBI lineage: Eukaryota > Viridiplantae > Streptophyta > Magnoliopsida > Sapindales > Anacardiaceae > Pistacia > Pistacia atlantica. The sequence continues at coordinate 28,428,286 of CM047900.1, read as the reverse complement.
ACAAAACTAAATGATATTTGTTGTGCAAAATTGCATGAAAAAAGAATAGTATAATATGATTTATAATTCTGTACTATTTTTTTTTTTTCATTTGTTGTTATTATATATTCACAACTATGTAGTGGTTATTTTCTTTGGTTCATGTCTAATAAGTAAAAGCTAAGATTTTCAATCGTTCCATAGCTTTTTATGTCCAACTTTCAGGTGGTCTTATCATAGAGGGGCACTTATTAAAGCTATAAAGAAGTACAAAATATTGTTACATTTATGTATTATAATAATTATTTTTTTAATCTTTTTAGTGAAAGACTACTTTGGATTCCAATCGATGTGACTACATATGTTTTATAATAATAGAATAGGGATGTTGTTTTTTGCCACGTCAACATGAAATTTGTTATTATGAGTTAGCACATCCAATATTAAAATTTCATTGACATTCATATATAAATATTCATTTTGTTAAGCTTCAAATACTTTTCTATGTTTTAGTCTTTCAAAATTCAATATTTTAATCCAATATTTTGGGTTTCACAGGTTGGTTTCCGTAGCTTTGAACATTTGACACTCTCTCAATTCCCCAACTTGAAAGAAAAATTATGGAATGGTCAGGTACCAATCGACTTATTCTGGAATTTAAAGTCATTAGAAGTGGATAACTTTTCAGATATGTCAAGTGCTATTCCATCCAATGTGTTATGCGGCTTCAAAAATCTGGAAATGTTGGATGTAAGAAGTTGTGAGTCACTAGAACAAGTGTTTGATTTGGAGGAAAATCATCAAGAAATTATGGGCTTAAAGAAATTGAAATCTTTGAAAATTGACAGTTGCAACAACTTGAGATATATATTTACACCATCTATGTTGTTGGGTCTTGTTCAACTCCAAAAGATAGAAGTGAAAAACTGTGCTTTGATAGAAGAAATCATCAAAAAGGAAGCGCAAAAGGATTCAGTGAGTGATAAAATTGTAATCCCTCAATTAAACTCTGTTGTGCTTGAGTCATTGCCTAACTTGGCACGCTTCTATTCGGGAAGTGATATTTTGGAATGTCCTCCCTTGGAAACTATTATCATTAAGGACTGTCAAAATATACATATGAAGGAGTTTAGTGTCCATCTTGCATCTCTTTTCACAGTAAAGGTAAGTCTGTTTCAATTCGTTTTGACACGATGATAAGTTCTATCAAAGAAATTCATATATTTTAGGAACAAAATGAAGCTTTTTGTTTCTAAAACAAACATTTTATATGCATGCAGGTTGTATTACCCAGCTTGGAAGCTTCTTCTTGCTTCCAGAATTTAACAATCTTGGTCATCGATGGCTTTGATCATTTAAAATATTTGCTCCCATCTTCGATGGTCAAAAGTGTTTTCAGACTGAAAGAGCTTGAGATATCTAACTGTAAGTTCATGGAAAGAGTAATAGATGAAGATGAAGAGAGATCAATTACAATGCTGTTTCCTAAATTATACCAGCTAAAGCTTAGAGATCTTCCCAAACTCACAACATTCTGCAACTCCACTGCAAAATTTGTTGAAATGTCCTCGTTATTCAGACTGTGGATTGACGGTTGCCCTGCTATGCAAACATTCATCTCCAGTTTTGTATGTGGTGCCATGACATCATCAAGCAAAGATCATGAAGAAATGAATGCAAAGGAGAATTTTACTCAGATGCAATCTCTTTTTGATAAAAAGGTGATCTTTCCCCTTATTTTGTTTTCAGTTTTTTCTTTTCCTATCTATTTTATCATCTAATCTAATATATATGTTTATAAGTTACTAATAATGGATGGTCATGTCGTAACTTTAATGGTAAATGAATTCTTCAGGTAAGACTCCCTAGTTTGGAGAGATTGAAAATCAGCTATGCTGATCAGTTGGTAAAAATATGGGACGATCAAGTCTCTTTGAATTCATTTGGAAAATTAAACCGTGTGTTTGTAAGATTTTGTAAAAAACTTGTAAGTGTTTTTCCATGTAAGATGTCTGGGAGACACCAGAAACTAGAATTTTTGGAAGTACAAAACTGTGATTCAGTTGAAGAGATATTTGAAGTACTTGAGAAAAGCTCTAGTATGGTGGAGGAACTTGTTGAGAAGGAGGAAGCAGTCCGTAGATTTGTGTTCTCAAACTTAATCAGGCTTTGTCTACAGATGCTACCAAGTCTCAAAAGTTTCTATCCAGAAATACATATTTCAGAATGGCCAATTTTAGAGGAGCTTAAGGTATATGGATGTGATAACGTGGAGATCTTTGCTTCAGAATTGTTGAGCATCCAAGGGACTCATGGAGAGAGTCAACAACCGCTGTTCTTTGTTTATAAGGTATGAGCCTCAAGTACTCAATTAAATCATGTCTACAATTTAATAAGTAGAATGCAACGTACATTTTTCAGAATTTCGACTCTCTTTTACTTATTTTATCATTAGCAATGCGTAAATTTCACTTTAAATGTGTAATATTATTCGTAATTGAAATAATTTTTCTTATTGAACAACATTGTCATCATTATCATTATGAATAAAATTAAATCTCTAAATATCTCTAATTATCTCCTTTTTTGGTTTCTACACATTTTTGTTTTTTTTTGGTGATCGACTGTTTTCCCAGGATGCATTCCCAAGCTTGGAAGAACTCGAGTTATGTGAAATGCCCATGTTGTTGCATCTATGGAGAGGAAATTCTCAGCCTAGCAATGCTTTTAAAAATCTGAAGACTCTGAAAGTATCCGAATGTGGCAGTTTAGAAAATTCATGGTCATCAACAGTGTCTTTCCAGAACTTGGAGACTTTGCAAGTTTCAAAGTGTGATGGATTGAGATATTTACTGACCCCCTTAAAAGCTAAAACTCTGGATCGACTTACAAGGATGAATGTATCTGATTGCAAAAAGATGGAGGAAATTATAACACATTTGGGAGATGAAGCACTGCAGGATCCAATTGTTTTCAACAGATTGGATTGTTTGGAGCTTCATTGTTTGTCCAGCCTTAAAAGCTTTTGTTGTGGGGATTATACTCTTGAATTTCCATCCTTGAAAAAAGTAATTGTCAGACAATGCTTGAAGATGGAGACTTTTTGTCATGGAGTTTTAAGCACAACAAAGCTGCAAAAACTACAATTGACAGAAGGAGAGAATGAAGTTGAAGAACGTTGGGAAAGCAACCTTAATTCCACTATACAACGTCTATTCAGAAACAATATGGTATGTATTGACTCACCAGAATACCTCATGCATTTCTATTGTTTAATGAATTGAATTGGTTGAATTCATATTTTCTTTTATTTCCTTAATTCAATGAGCTATGCTTTATCATTACAGAATGTGCGGAGCTCCAAAGAAGATTGAGGTCATTCCTTTAAATAGTTTGTGATACACCATGGCTCCGTTTCCCTCAGGTAAACAGAGACTTTGTTTATATTCACGTTTGGTTGAAGGTGAAGCGCCCTTTGTTTATTCATTTGTTCTGTTGTTTCACTTGTTGGACTTGTATTATGTATTCCAGTTTCTCCAAGTTGCCAAACACTTTAGGCAAACAAGACGATACATTATGCAGTTTGTTCATTTCTATGTTGATGCATTATTTGCAATTATATTAAAACAGTAATATTAACTGAACAAAAGCCCTTGCTTACTTCACCTTAAATTTACCATTTTGAGTACATAATAAAAGGATAAAGAAGAGGGAATTACAAGCTTTAGATTGAAAGCCTATGTGTCCCATAAAGCTTAAAACAGAGATGAGAGGTGACAATATAGATATGATCTGATACAAAAGGCCTTATGATTAGGATACCAAATATTTCACATCTTCATTCTTAAATAAAGGCTTCTATCCTCTTAAAGATACCTACACCTCTCTTACTATCCTCCATTCCATATTTCACCTAAACACTCAACTGTGGAATCAAGAAACACAAGCAAAAATGTAATAAAAAAACTTCCATAGTATAAAAGCACTCAAAAGACAGAATATTAAGATGGCAATTACGCAAATCAAATTGATATTCAATCTCATATTCAACCCAAAATTCGAGGCTTCTCTTGCTCCATACAAAATACAAATTAATATGTCAATGACGGCATCTTTGAGTTTGGAACCAAAATTATAATGAAAAAAATGAGAATTCCCAATTAAACTCATTGGTACACCATTATAACAGCAATCTCAAGTAACTTATGCATTGCAGAAAAAACAAACCCATACAGCCAAAGTCCATTTCCCCTCAAAAGTGTTCCAAAACCCTGGAAACCATAACAGAGCTCAAGTAAACACTCCAGGCACAGCAACTCTGTTTCTAAGTTCCTGCAAAAACCTATTATGTCCACCACAAATACAAATATGCTCCCTCTACTACATTTGTGACACCATTCACTTTTTTCTCAGAAATAAAACTTGAGGTCAATGTCTCCAAAGAGATAAGTTGGCATCAAGTATAAAAGGGATAGAAAAACAGAGAATTTGAAGCTTTAAATGAAATATGAGAATGAAATTGTCTACGAAATTTGCCTGAATTTTACTAAATAGACAACTGAAAAACATCTATACCAGGAAGTACAACTGTTACTACATAGAAACTAAAAACTTTTTTTTATTAACAGCTTTACAGCTAACTGTTGTTATTATTAGCATGAAAACCGCTCTATAACCACCCTCAATGGGTTCTTTTCATCCATTACATCCGAGTTTGTACAAGAAAAAAGAGGTTGGCCAAAAGAATTCTACAAATAAACAAATAAATAAAGGAAGCGCATAGCTGTTTAAATCACTTCCACATGTTGTTAAAGATGTATATATCTACACATGTAAGGACAGTTCATTAAATAAACAAGTATGTATATAAATGATTTTCCACTTTCTACAATTGGCACTAAGATCAGAAGCAGTTACAAGATATAAAGATCAAATAAAGATGGCAGAGTTAAAATATAATCAAAACAAACAATTAAAAGTAACATGAGAAGGAAATTGCATGAAAGAAAAACTAATGTATCATTTTCTTATGACCTTGGTTATAGCCCTAATGGATGTATTTGACATATATATCTAAGCGTGCAAGGACAACGCATTTGAATACAAAAGTTTTCATTAAAAAGATCCAATTTCTACAATTCAACTAAACTTACACACAGAGTAGAGAAACATTTCAAATGAGAAAAATAACCAAGGGCAACTGTGAAATCCGCATAATATTATTGCCATCATACATGAAGTGCAAAAGCAATTACAAGATTTAAAGATTAAATACAGATCGCAGAATTACAATGAACCACACAGCAGATATACAGTGTGACCATCACAAAACTTTCCAAGAAAATAGTGATACCTTGACAGTTTCATCATTTGAATATGCCTCTGCAACATCATGTAATTTTCCAGTACTGTAGGAAGCAGAAAACTTTCCATCTGCAGCGCCATACTCCCCTAAGACCAGTAAAGGACCTGCAACCAAAACCAGCAATGAAGACACCTAACAGGGATGACCTATCTGGAATATACATCAAAGAAAAGGAAAGCTATATGGGACAGCACGTACTTGAATAAATACTGAAGGAATCTTTGGCTCTCCAATAATCTGCAAATAGATTCCACCAACTCACAAAAAAATAAATAGATAAATTTCAAGTAGCAGAAGATGATAACCAGAAGAATTGCAAAACTAGAGAATAGATGCTATTGATCTATCCATCCATGAAAATCCAGCTTTTATCAAGATATCTTGCAATCTAATTAAAAGATGCAATAAAATTGTTTAAATTACAATAAAAACTCCTCTAGTGACAGTATTTTACAGAAAAACATTTGTACTGAAATGGTAAGTGCATAAACTATGCAAAAATAAAAATAAAAAATAAAAAAACCTGGACTATTCTCTTGCATATTATGTAAGTTATTCAAATCAATTGGATAATCAGTTCTTCTGGTTTTGAGATAATTTGTCACCATTAGGATAGTTACCTATTTCAATGGCATCTCTAAAATCCTAACGGATCAAAATACATGTAGAAAAATTTGCTGTTTCAATATTCTGGAGTTCAAAGCATTAGATGCTTATTAATTTCAGATTAAAAATATTGATATTCCATAATGATTTTCCTGTTTGGAAGGTTGGCTGAATTAAATTTTCAATAATGACAATTGACCTAGAAGAAATCATAATTGTGTGCAGGGTTCATTGTACATCATTCTAAATCCTAAATTATTGCTGCAACATGCTTATTTTGTGAATGAAATTTTGAATTTTATGAGCCTTTTTTAAACATGCTTAAAACAAACCTGGAGGCCATAAGAGAGCTCAAGTAAACACTCCATGTACACCAACTCTGTTACTAAGTTCCTACAAAAACCTATTCTGTCCACCACAAATACAAATATGCTCCCTCTACTACATTTGTGACAACATTCACTTTTTTCTCAAAAGAAGAACTTGAGGTCCATGTTTCCAAAGAGATAAGTTGGCATCAAGTATAAAAGGGATAGAAAAACAGAGAATTTGAAGCTTTAAATGAAATATGAGAATGAAATTGTCTAAGAAATTTGCCTGAATTTTACTAAATAGACAATGAAAAACATCTATACCAGGAAGTACTACTGTTACTACAAAAAAACTAACTTTTTTTTATTAACAGCTTTAGAGCTATCTGTTGTTATTATTAGCATGAAAATTGCTCTATAACCGCCCTCAATGAGTTCTTTTCATCCATTACATCCGAGTTTGTACAAGAAACAAGAGGTTGGTCAAAAGAATTCTACAACTAAATAAATAAATAAAGGAAGCACATAGCTGTTTAAATCACTACCATATGTTGTTGAAGATGTATATATCTACACATGTAAGGACAGTTCCTTAAATAAAGAAGTATGTATAGAAATGATTTTCCACTTTCTACAATTGGCACTAAGATCAGAAGCAGTTACAAGATATGAAGATCAAATACAGATGGCAGAATTAAAATGTAATCAAAACAAACAATTAAAAGTAACATGAGAATGAAATTGCATGTAAGAAAAACTAATGTATCATTTTCTTATGACCTTGGTTATAGCCCTAATTGATGTATTTGACATACATATCTAAGCGTGCAAGGACAATGCATTTGAATACAAAAGTTTTCATTAAAAAGATCCAATGTCTGCAATTCAACTAAACTTACACACAGAGTAGAGAAACATTTCAAATGAGAAAAATAGCCAAGGGCAACTGTGAAAGCCGCATAATATTATTGCCATCATACATAAGGCTCAAAAACAATTACAAGATTTAAAGATTAAATACAGATCGCAGAATTACAATGAACCACACAGCAGATATACAATGTGACCATCACAAAACTTTCCAAGAAAATAGTGATACCTTGACAGTTTCATCATTTGAATATGCCTCTGCAACATCATGTAATTTTCCAGTACTGTAGGAAGCAGAAAACTTTCCATCTGCAGTGCCATACTCCCCTAAGACCAGCAAAGGACCTGCAACCAAAACCAGCAATGAAGACACCTAACAGGGATGACCTATCTGGAATATACATCAAAGAAAAGGAAAGCTATATGGGACAGCTCGTACTTGAATAAATACTGAAGGAATCTTCGGCTCTCCAATAATCCACAAATACGATTCCACCTCCTCACAAAAAAATAAATAGATATTTCAGGTAGCAGAAGATGATAACCAGAAGAATTGCAAAACTAGAGAATAGATGCTATTGATCTATCCATCTATGAAAATCCAGCTTTTATCAAGATATCTTGCAATCTAATTAAAAGATGCAATAAAATTGTTTAAATTACAATAAAAACTCCTCTAGTGACAGCCTTTTACAGCAAAACGTTTGTACTGAAATGGTAAGTGCATAAACTATGCAAAAATAAAAATTAAAAATTAAAAAACCCGGACTATTCTCTTGCATATTCTGTAAGTTATTCAAATCAATTGGATAATCAGTTCCTCTAGTTTTGAGATAATCTGTCACCATTAGGACGGTTACCTATTTCAATGGCATCTCGAAAATCCTAACGGATCAAAATACATGTAGAAAAATTTGCTGTTTCAATATTCTGGAGCTCAAAGCATTAGATGCTCATTAATTTCAGATTAAAAATATTGATATTCCATAATGATTTTCCTTTTTGGAAGGTTGGCTGAATTAAATTTTCAATAATGCAATTGTCCTAGAAGAAATCATAATTGTGTGCAGGGTTCATTGTACATCATTCTAAATCCTAAATTATCGCTGCAACATGCTTATTTTGTGAATGAAATTTTGAATTTTATGAGCCTTTTTTAAACATGCTTAAAACAAACCTGGAGGCCATAAGAGAGCTCAAGTAAACACTCCATGTACACCAACTCTGTTTCTAAGTTCCTACAAAAACCTATTATGTCCACCACAAATACAAATATGCTCCCTCTACTACAATTGTGACACCATTCACTTTTTCTCAAAAGTAGAACTTGAGGTCCATGCTTCCAAAGTGTGCTTCCAAAGTGTTAAGTTGGCATCAAGTATAAAGGGGATAGAAAAACAGAGAATTTGAAGCTTTAAATGAAATATGAGAATGAAATTGTCTAAGAAATTTACCTGAATGTTACTACATAGACAACTGAAAACCATCTATACCAGGAAAGCACTACTGTTACTAGATAAAAACTAACATTTTTTTTTTTTTTTAATTAACATATTTACAGCCAACTGTTGTTATTATTAACATTAAAACTGCTCTATAACAACCGCCAATGGTTTTTCATCCCTTACATCCGACTTTGTACAAGAAACAAGAGGTTGGTCAAAAGAAGTCTACAACTAAACAAATAAATAAAGGAAGCGCATAGCTATTTAAATCACTTCCATGTGTTGTTAAAGATGTTTACATCTACAAATGTAAAGACAGTTCATTCAAATAAAGAAGTATGTATGGAAATGATAATTGAAGATCAGAAGCAGTTACAAGATATAAAGATCAAATACAGATGGCAGAATTAAAATGTAATCAAAACAAACAATTAAAATACCAACAGGAAAGGTTTTTTTCTACCTACAAAAATATATATGCCATCAGAGAAAAATGGTAATATATTGACTCACCAATATATTTCATGCGCTATGTTGAAACAGCCAGCCTTCCAAAAAGGATAATCATTGAAAATTGCACTATGTTGGAAGGTTTCCAAAAACTGCACTATGTTGTTTGTTGATGCATTATTTGCACTGTTGGTATTCAAAGTTTTTTCAGTGATGTAAACATATATCTTGTTCATGCTTTCAAGAATTCAAAGGAAGATTTAGAAGTGTATACGAAAACAGTGAGTTTTTCATATGTCCCACAACCATTTTTATGAATCAAATCAGAGAATAAACAAAGCAAAACAGAGCTCCTCTATTTCCATTCCCCTGTTTTCTGTCAAATTTTCATTAAGCAAACATAGTAATTTCAACATGGTGCAATAACGATCTATCTATTTAATGTAGGTTGTATAGACCGTTTTGTTGATATATTGGTAAACAGTTTGCTATTTATCACCTCAATTATTAGGACTTTGGCAATATGTTATCTGCCCACTAATAAAGAGTATTAAAATACCTTTGATTATATATACGCACATTTTCCTACCTTCCTCTTTGTCCTCCCTTCCCCCAACCTCTTCTTATCCCTCCCCTCGCACCCCCACTCTCACCACCGCACGCACCCACCCACCTGACTCGTGCATCCACTTACCACCATCTCACGTGACCCCACTGCCAGCGTAGCCCCTCACTGAATACAGCCCCCGATGATTTTCATCCCTGCTACTGAGTTTGTGGATTTCTTTCATACTTTTTTTCATTTCCTATGATTTTTTTTTCTTTTTTTGTTGTTGATTTGAGTGAAGTGGATTCTGATTTGGGCGGTTCATGATTTTGATTTAAAGTGTTATTTTGGAAAGGAAGGTAGGGTGGGTGGCCACTGGGGATTCGCTGGAAGATGGAGAGAGAAGGAAGGGGTGAGGGGCCATACCGCCATAGGGTGGTTGTGCACTTGGGCTCGGCGGAAAGGGGGCGGGCTGATGAAGGTTTGCTGGTTTAGGTTGCATTGACCAATTTATCCCTGTTCTGTCAAAATTAACGAAAAAGAAGTAACGACTGGTAAACAGTAGGGGTTCGAGAGTAATTTTCACAACTAGAGGGGGTATCAAGTCAGTATTTACAAAATACTAGACTATACAAAATTATATCTTCTCTTCTAAATGTAAAAGTGATTTTATAATTAAACAAAATAAACACTCTAATAAATTTAATCAAAATTTAAAATTAATCCATTAGTGATTATATGACAAGTTTTAACAATCTCAAACTAAGCCTTACTTTGATCCTTTTGTTTATAAGAACATGAAACCCTCATCAATTGAGTTGGTCTTTACTCTTGAGCTCAATTTTCTCATAAGAATGTGTACATATATTTATTCTGATTTTGCCAGATTTCTTCCATCAATCTAAAACTTCTTTGCTCAATCTCTTTCCATATCATTTGAGTTAACTTTTACGTTAATTAGCGAATTAAATAAAGCATGTAACCATAACAATATTGTTAGCTAAACCATGGCTTATGTTCTAGTGTATAATTTATGGGAATTAATATTTCCCAAACTATAATAATAAACATGCACTACTTTGTCATATATTGATCACAAATATTCCCTCTTTATTCAAGTTCAAGAGATAGTTATAATGAATTAACCATGGACTTAATTATGGAATATGAACATATGCATATAATTAAACCTAGATTTACTGTAATTAACAACATAAATAAATCAAACAGACGATCATAAAAAAAAAAAAAAAAAAAAACAACTAATTAAACATAGCTGTAGACGTGTAGTGAAACTTGAAAATAGGGATAAACCCAAAAAATTAATTTTAGAAGGGACAAATACAAATCTAAAAATACTGGTACAAATACATAATAGTCAAAACAAAAAAACTAAACTAAATTATTAATGCATATGAACGTTATAATTGATCTTATTAGAATCAATATGTGTCGATCTATCATAATCTGATAGCATAACCAGATTCTAATAAACTGTTAAACCATGAAGGTAGTCAAAGGTTTCGCCCTTTCCGTTGACAAAACAAAACTTCATAATCAAATGAGTATATCGAATTTCGACCATCCCTTTAAAACATAGCATAAAATTTTGTATAGAACTGATAGAAATAAAAAACTAACAAGTTGAATTGAGATGAGATTTATTTATTTAAAAAATAAAAAGGCATAAAAAATCATCAACGGATGTGACCAACTAATGTTGTCTTAAACATCAAAACTAAATTAAAGACAATAGGCTTGTACCTAGAAACTTTGAGGGTGTCACTGTCCTCTACACAGTCACTCAACGACAACTCCAAGAAAACGGAAAACATAAACCGCAGATTGAAAACAGAAACACCAAGAAAACAAAGGTATGGACATTGATGGGATCTTGGGCAGGAAACAATCATCTAAAGGCAGCAGTCCCAGGAAAAAAATGGCTCAAGACACGAGAGATGTGGCTAGTGGTTCTCGGTGTGATCCTTCACGCTGTCTACATGCTAAGCATTTTCGATATCTATTTCAAGACTCCTATCGTTCATGGCATGGATTCCGTCACCCCTCGCTTCAAGGCACCCGCCAAACGCCTAGTCCTCTTAGTGGGTACATTCTCGAAACTTTTGTACTTTGTTTCTGTAAAAAATGATTTAGAACGTCCTCGTTTTGATCGTGTTAGTTTTTTCTTATTGGAAGTGCTCATGTGATGGAATTCAGCTATTTGGGAAATTTTTTGAGTATTGTGTTTCTTAATTTGTCTCAATGAAGTAGTTAAAAGTGTGCGTTTTGAGCATATCTGTGTTTGCTATTTTTGGTGTTTGTTTGGGAAATTTTAATGAGAACATATTGCAAAATATATTAAAGAGGTCTTGGAAAGATTTTGTACAGTGAATGGTTTACGGGATGATAAATTTTTTAACCGGATTCAGAAGGGAATTTCAGAGCACCATTTTTGAGGAGTGTGATTCAAAATCAAGGTCGCTGGGGAGTCTCATGCTCGGCCTCCTACTGAGTCAAGGCCTGGACATGTTGCTCTAATTGCTGGTTTTTATGAGGATCCTAGCGCTGTTACAAAAGGTCAATATAATTTTTTTTTAATTCCTGTAAAGTTTGTGTGTGGCGAGCAACTTATTGTGTAAGCTAAAGACGTTTTTGTTCGCATTTGCAGGACGGAAAGCTAATCCAGTTGAATTTGATTCAGTTTTTAATCAAAGCCAGCATGCAATTTCTGATGCTAGCCCAGATGTTGTTCCGATATTTTGTGGAGCCTTGCCACACATCACCTAAAATACTTATTTTCATGACTATGAAGACTTTGCAACTGGTTCATTCAGTCAAATTCTATAAGCACAGAAAACATGCATATGTTTCATTAGTGTTCTTAAAGTTCTTTGGTAAATGCTAGAAGCAAAAAGAAGCTTTCTTAGAACTTTTTTAATATAACCACATCTTAGCTGGCATGTACCGATATTCTTTCTTCTGCATTATAGTTGACTGTATCTTGGTGTAAACTATCTTGCGTGTGGAAAACCTCATCTTTACTCATTTACAAGTCCCGAATTATTTATATCTTGGTGTGTTACCTTTTATAGTTGTAACTTTTATTCCCTATCTAAAAAAAATGCTGAAATAATTACCGTTTTAGTGGCAGGTAGTTATGGAGATGGTCATCCCACAAACACTGATACCCCCCTCGTTGTTAGGGGAGCAGATGTTTATTATCCCAAGCCATTATCTGGAACATATCATTCTGATTGTGGTTTTCGTTTTGTCGATGAACATGCACATGACACTCCAACACCTAAAGAATGGGGTCTTGATGGCATTGAAAGAGTGGATGTCAATCAAGCGGATATTGCCCCAATCATGGTTGTGCTTAATTTTTGTCTTTGATAGTTTTGTTCTAAAACTTATCACATCTCCATTATTTTCATTGGTCTGCTGATTGAATTTTCTGACGGTCAACTCTTCTTGGATTGCCATGTCCTGTTAACTCAGTTGGGAATCTACCGCTTGAATACATTAACATGAATGAGGTGAGTGTAGTAGATTTCATTGGAAAGTGAACTTTTCCTCTGTTGTAATTAGTGATTCAAGTGTTGTAGTAAATTTTGAGTTGAAAATTTACATTTGCTCCTAAATTATAATTTTGTTATTCGGAATGGTCTGAAACGAACATTCACTTGAAGAGAAGTAACAGAGATTTCATTTGTATTACAATGGTCAGACAGAAAAAGTTGAGGCCGGGTTAGCCAATACGAAGCAAATTCCCAACCAGTTTCTTCGGAAATCACGTATCCTCTTTATATACCGTTTACTCGATAGTAATTTGGACTGTCATGGGTAGAAAACTTTTGAGAAGGTTTAAACATTACATTTTTTATTCCTTTGACAAAGATGTAAACTTTGTACTATTTAATAACTGAATCTATCATATTACATTTTAATTTTAAAGTCATTTAAGAATTTCATTTTGTTCACTATCTTGACCGTTTGATGTACTTTCTGTCAGAGACTATGAAGCAGCAATGAAGCTTTGAGAAAATCTAAGAAGCTCGGTGCTGCAGGGACTTCACCAATTTCAAACTTATGACTGGTTGGTGCTGATGTCTGTAATTACTCTTAGTTATATTGGTTGGACTGTCTGTCTTCTTCTCCATGTGCTGCAATCTTATACTTCCATGGCAGGAAATATATTAAGAAAGGAACCTGCATGCCACCGGAGAAATAATACTAGAAAAGTAATGTCTAAGTAAGCTTGGACTCTTTTAACCTATAGTTTTTATCATTCTTGGAGCTTTTCTAACTTCAAATATTTGATTATTTTTTTATTAACTTTCATAAATTTTAAGGAGCTTTGATATTCACCTGTAATCAAATCAAAGAATAAAAGAAAGCAAAACAGAGCTTCTTTGTTTCCATTCCCCTCTTTCCTGTCAAACTTTCAGTGGACAAACAATAATACTGTCAACATGGTGTAATAGTGATCTACCTATTTAATGTAGGTTGTATAGACAGTTATGTTGATATATTGGTAAACAATTTGCTATTTATCGTCTTAATCATTAAGACTTTGACATTATGTTATCATCTAAATTCTACATGCTTATCTGTACGTCATTTTTAATGTACATCGAACTATTAAACATGCTTACCTGGTGATTCGTTGGAAGGTGGAGGCGCTGGGAAGGAAGGGGGCCATGGGTTGGTTGGGCCTGGCGGAAAGGGAAAAGGCTGATGACGTCTTCTGTTTACTTGTGTTCTGTTATTAGTTAAAGTTTGTGAATGGGCGAGTTTGGCCCAGCCCATTTTATTGGATTAGATTAGGCCCAATCCGAAATGAATCAGCCCATCTTGCCTTAGTAACTTATTTTCTAAGGTCTACTTTTCTGAGGAGCCACACTAAATTTATAAGTGTGTGCCATATTATTTTCTATTTGTCAATTGAAATTACATAAATCACCTGGAGATTTCTTTTATCATCAATTCTCTATCAAAAACTAATTGTTATGTAAATTAAATTCTAAACGGAATTCTAAATTCATTACAGTTATAAACCATAACAAACATATTCATAAACCAATTGAGAAACAAAGTAATAGAAATCGATTCAAAAGACCTAACTAAGTAATAGAAATCGATTCAAAAGACCTAACTTAAAATAATGATCTAAGAACAATGGAACCAACTTAAAAGACCCAACAGAGTATATAAATTTTTATTATACCCATTCTTTTAGTGAGTTCCTCTCACTATAAATTATTTTCCACAACCAGAGAACTATAAACTACAATAGAAAAAATTACATCCAAAATACGTAAGCGAGTTTAGTGATATTAACCAAAAATAGTGTAGAATACTATAAACTCAAGGTTTGGAAGGTCTGTTTTAAATACCAATAAATACAAGTCTTTGTATTTTATTATGAGAAGTGTTAGTCTTACAAAGACAAATATAAATGGAGTATACAAAGACAACGCTTATTCTTGATCTTCATGATTTCTCTCTCTCTCTTTCTCTCTTTCTTTTTTTCTGGTTTTTTTTTTTTTTTCCTTCACTTTGTAACCTTCTTTGTATAAATCTTTGTAAGGATATCATTTTTCTTTTATTATATATACATCGTTTAGATTAGTTTTGTAATACAGTGCTTTCAAAACTCATGTTTTCAATGGAAAGACTCCGTCTTCCTTCTGTCTTCCTCTTTCTGGCATCTGGTGGAAATGTTATCTCAATCGATCAGTTTCTTCTACTCTATGCCTACTAAAAGCTTAACCATGCCCTACCACCAATAACTGATTCTCGCCATATATTTCTTCAACAAAAGAAATCGCAGCTCCTAGTCCGACGCACTCTCTCTCTTCAATGGCACTAAATCCAGCTTTGCCTTTTCTCCTCCCAAACCCACCGCCCGTAAAGCTCTCTTTGTTAACCAAAACCAACACAATCCTTAATCCACAAAGCCCTTATCACCAAAACGGCAAGTTTGTTTAACTAGAGAGGTTGCTGTTCGGAATGAGATAATTTTGAAGCATTCATATTGTTTCTTCTCCGCTTTTGTGAGGTGCAATTACATTTATTTAAAGGAAAATCTTTCAGTATCCTTATAGAGCTTTTACTATTTAATTTAGATAAATTTGTTCAGCCGCCTCTCCTTGACATTTTGGCCTAGTAAAAACCAAATAGTAAATAGTATATGATATGATCCTTTATTGATGTTATTCTAACATCCCAATAATAAATAAAATAAAATTTATATATTTGTCTCATGTCCCTTTATATTTATATATATGCATGATGAATTTATATTGTTTGAATCATTGAACACTAAGATTCATTGGTTTTGGAAAGTTCATTGTATGACAATGAGATTCATGTTCATTCATTCACATGCAACTCTAAAAGGGGACTCCTAAAGGAGAAGAAGTATCCAAGAAGAACTCTAAAAGTTTCATCAAAACTTATATTAAAGAAATTAAGATAATATTACTAATTCAACATGAATAATATAATCAGTTAAAGGAATACAAATTTTTGAATCCAAGAATTGTGACTCCTAAAGAGAATAAAATATTGGACTGTGGGCTCTCTCATCCTCTCCAATTTAGGTATGAAGATCAGTCCAAAACAAACCCATCTCAGAGTTTAATATTTGCCAGAGATTCGGCCTAATATTATAGAAATGGGCTTCATAGAAATCCAGAAACTGAGTTGGGTTTTTGAGCCCACTTACTGACCCATTTCATGTAGATCATTCAAGCTTTGGCATGATGTTATCATCTAAAATTCATTTTTTAATGTAGATCAAACTAGTAAACATACTTACATGTTTTTGTATTATAATTTTACATTTAGTACAGATTGTTAATTATACAAATGGTTACTGTACTTTTTTTTTTTTAATAAATGTATCAAATTGTAATTTTGCAATAAGGCGATTGTGAATTTCCGTTTTAATGCATTATTTGTAGTATCAAAATAGAGCTTGTGGTCTTTTTTCACATATGAGTTGTGAAATTATTTTGTTGATGAAGATATTAAACTATTAACACTACATACGTTGCATTCAAAATAAGAGAAAAGAAAATTATTAAAAAAATACATATATTCAATTAAGTGATTTTAATAAAACAATTAAGAAATCCTAGATTACACTGTGCATTTAAACCCAATATAATGATACAGTTAACATGAATTAAACCCAAATATAACAATACAATTAACATTTTCAAAGAATTGATCATGATTTGGGGTTGGAATTTGACAAAGAGATTGAATTTCAAAGAATTGATAAAAAACGTAACAAGTTGAAGAAAGGAAAGGATACTTATAATATTAGATAATATTTGGACAAAAATTACTTCGAAGTCATTGGAATATCTTCTAGGGATGTTGAGAGAAGCAGCATAGGAATTAATGAAATTGAGCAAAGGCAATGCAAAGTATTGCAGATATCTAGAAAACAAGGTGTGTTGAGGAAGGTTTTGAATACCCACAAAAACATTATGGTTAGTCCTCTATCTTATGAAGATGTTTGGAATTTATTCAAAACAATTGTAGGAAACTGTGGGAAAGAATATGAATTCCATGTGAAAGTTTTGTGAAGCCAAAAACGGAGCCGTTTCACTTGAGTCAAAACGGGGTCGTTTTGTTTAAAGCCATTACCAAGTTTCAGCCATCAGATCAAGACAGATCCAAGGGTTGAGAACTGCTGATGACTTAGTATATAAAGAAGCCCAACAGTGACACTTAGAAGAACGCGTATTTTGTTATTCAGAGAATTAGGGTTACAAAAAGGGGAATACACTCGGGCTAGGTTTTTCCTTCTGTTGAATCTTTCTGGGTTAGTCTGCTTTGAGTGAGAGAGGGTTGAGTTTCCTTCTAGAGGCTGGTTTGTCCTCTGTTTCTTGCAGATTGTAGAGAGGTTCTGGAGTGATTAGGCCATAGTGGGTGGTAGTCTGTTTGAGGCAGACTTGTAACGGTGTTCTTCTTGTATTCTTTGACTGTCTCATTAGTGCAGTGGGCTTCCAGAGTTTCGGAGCTCAACGTGGATGTAGTCTATCCAAGATTGGATAGACGAACCACGGTAAAATTGTACCTTGTGTATTTGTGTGTGATTTTCTTGATCTTTACTTGTGTGTGTTGTTTGTGTTGCGGATTTGTTTATTAGGCTTAGGTTATAACAGTGGTATCAGAGCTAGAAAGTTCTAAGGGGATTTAGGGTTAGAAATCGTTTGGTCTTTCGTACAAATTCTAAAATTAGGGTTTGTCAGATTTGGGGGTTTTTCGATTTCAAGATCCTGGATCGTTAGGACTTCAGATCTTGCTAAGTCTTGGGGGTTAAATTCGTGAGATTGAGTTACAGGCACTAGGAATCGACGAACTTTGTACAAATCCTAAAATTAGGGTTTGTCAGATTTGGGGGTTTTCGGATTAAAGGCTTATAGTGCCTTAGGGTTTTCGAAATTAGTCTTGAATCAGGTCGTATTGATTGGTCTGGGTCACAGACACGAGTCAAGGAAAAAAGGTCTAGGTCCTGTCTAAGGGTGTTTAGGCTGGAACACCAATAACTGCCTTAAAAACTGCTTGGCAGTAATTGGCGAATTCTAGTATAACAACGCCACGTACCCTTTGACGGTTTTAGCCGTGGTAGTCTTGTCATTTTAGTCCTGGTTGTGTTCTTGCATTGTGTGATACCGTCTAAGGGTGTTTAGGCTGGAACACCAGTAACTGCCTTAAAAACTGCCTGGCAGTAATTGGCGAATTCTGGTATAACAACGCCACGTACCCTTTGACGGTTTTAGCCGTGGTAGTCTTGTCACTTTAGTCCTGGTTGTGTTCTTGCATTGTGTGATACTGTCTAAGGGTGTTTAGGCTGGAACACCAAGAATCGCCTTAAAAGCGCACTGCGATGGAATTGGCGAATCGTATAACAACGCCACGTACCCTTGACTGTTCTGTCTTGCCACTAAAATTCAATGAGTACTACTCGTATGGAGATCTCCCAATATGATGGGAAGATCGACTTTAATACATGGAAAAAGAAGATGAAAGCCCTTCTTTCGCACAATAAAGTTGGGCTTGCTTTAGAAAGAGATGCCTCTAAGTGGTCTGAAGAGAAACTGAAAAAAAAGGCTGAAGTGGATGAGGAGGCCTACAATCTTATCATAATGAATCTGTCCGATACTGTCCTGCGAAAGGTTGATGGCATGGAAACACCGCTCACACTTTGGGGTAAACTCGAATCCCTTTATTCCTTACAGTCTGCACCTAACTTAGCATTTCTGAAAGGAGCCCTATTTTCGTATAAGATGGATGTTACTAAGTCTGTAGAAGAAAACCTTGATGAGTTTCTTAAGATGACATTAGTATTGAAAGGCACAGATCAGGAGTTGGGTGACTCCAGTCTGGCAATGATATTGTTAAATTCACTACCTGATGAGTACTTGGTGGTGAAGAATGCTCTACAATACAGGGGCGGTTCAGTGTTGACTCGATCATAGCAGGTCTTAAATCTAGGGAGTTGGAGTTGAAGATACAGAAAAGGAATGGAAATAATCTGTTTGTCAAAGGTAGATCAAATCCAGGACAATCAGGAAAAGGATAGCAATAAGATCTTTCAACAACACATAAACCCTAGGGCTAAGAAAAAGGGGAAGAATAACAAGTCTAAGGGAGAAACTAGGAAGTGCTTCCACTGTAATAAACCTCGCCACCTTAAGAAGAACTACTATGATTGGATAAAGAAACAAAAACAGCAAAATACAGAAAGTAACCTAGCTAGCACTAGCACTGGCATTGAAGTTTCAGAAGCCCTCACTATCTCAAACTATGCTAGCAGTAAGGAATGGGTCCTAGATTCAGGGTGCACGTTTCATATGAGTCCCAACATCCAGTGGTTCCAGAACTTTAAGAAGGGAGAGTTAGAAACTGTCTTCATGGGCAATAATCACTCTTGTAAGGTTCAAGGCATAGGAAACATAACCATTAGGTTGAACAATGGCAAAATCATAATGCTAACCAAAGTGAGGTATATACCTGACCTCAAAAGAAACCTGGTCTCCTTGGGAACTTTGGATGAAGCTGGATGTAGTTATAAGGCAGAAAAGGGATCCATAGTGGTGTACAAGAATAATGAAATACTACTTGAAGGGGTCAAACAAAATGGGCTATACATTCTGTGTGGTCAACACTGTGCACTCACTGTTAAGTCTGCAATATCACCTTCAAGCCTGACTACTGCAGAGAAATGGCATCTGAGACTTGGCCACATAGGCCAAAAAGGTATGACAGTGTTAAGCCAACATGGGTACTTTGGTAAGGAATCTGTATCTGATTTAACCTTCTGTGAAGTTTGTGTGATGGGGAAACAGCACAGAATGAGTTTCCAAAAGGGAACTCATCTAGCTAAAAAGGGGTTAGACTATATTCATGCAGACCTGTGGGGTCCTGAAAGGGTTAGGACACATGGAGGAAATTGTTATTTCCTCTCCATTGTGGATGACTATAGCAGAAAGGTATGGGTGTACCTACTTAGGTACAAAGATGAAGCCTTAACCAAGTTTAAAGGCTGGAAAAACTTGGTTGAAAACCAAGTTAACAGGAAGGTAAAAACCCTTGGACCCTGATAATGGCCTCGGAATTCCATAATCGAGTTTTGATTCTTATTGTGTAGAAGAGGGCATCTTAAGGCATAGGACAGTGAGGGGAACCCCTCAGCAAAATGGAGTTGCTGAGAGAATGAACAGAACCCTTCTGGAAAGAGTCAGATGTCTCTTATTCACTGCTGGTCTACCAAAAACTTTTTGGGGGGAAGCCTTAGGCACAGCAGCTTACCTTATAAACAGAAGTCCTTCCAGTTCAATAGACTTTAAGTGCCCTCAAGAGAAGTGGTCTGAAAGGAGACCATCTCTTGAACACCTAAGAGTCTTTGGATGTGCAGCATATGCACATACCAGAGATGGAAAGCTAGAACCAAGATCCCTCAAGTGTGTCTTCTTAGGATACCAAGAGGGAACAAAGGGACTATAAGGTCGTGGCAAAAGGATGCCCCGGGGGTTAGGGTAATTGTTAGTAGGGATGTGATTTTCAATGAAACTGTTTTTCCTTATAAATCTGGTACTAACAGTGCAGGTAGCTCAAAAGAAGAGTCTGAAACCTTAGGACAAACTGGGACAACTCAGTTTGAGGTGGAGCCTGAGACTAACCCTGATCAATACACCCAAATAAATGATCCCACGCTGCCAAGATCAACCACAACTAAATCAAGAGCAGGAGGGTGACAGTTACCCTACCGACAATGTTGAAGAGGATCAGCGAGGACAACTCGCCCAATATCGAGTTAGCCGAGGGATAGAGTCGGGAAGGAAATCGGACCCCTCGAGAAGGTGCAACTATCTTGACTTGATTTATACGACCCTCTCCTAGCGCGAAACACAAAGATCAGAACCAAATACCTATGATGAAGCAATGAGCTCAAGGGATAGAAGAGATTGGATGGCTGCCATGGAGGAAGAGATGGAATCATTGCACTCAAACAAAACCTGGACACTGGTTCCAAGGCCAAAGAATCAAAAATTGGTTGAATGCAGATGGCTGTATAAACTGAAAGAAGGGATAAATGAGTCTGACCCACCAAGATTCAAAGCAAGGTTAGTGGCTAAGGGCTACACTCAAAGAGCAGGTATTGATTTCACAGAAATATTCTCTCCAGTAGTTAAATTTAAAACAATTAGACTCATGCTAGCAATTGCAGTCCAACATGATTTAGAGATAGAACAATTGGATGTTAAAACTGCTTTCTTGCATGGTGAGTTGGATGAGAAAATATTCATGAGTCAACCCGTAGGTTTTAAAGACAGTAAACTGCCTGATTATGTATGCCTGCTTAATAAATCTCTATATGGACTTAAACAGGTCCCAGACAGTGGTACAAGAGATTTGATGCTTTCATAATAGGAAATGGATTCACTAGAAGCATGTATGATAACTGTTTCTACTTTGCCTGTATGAATGACATACCAATCTACCTTCTGCTATATGTAGATGATATGTTAATAATTAGTAAGTCCATGTCTCATATTAATGCATTAAAGGCCAAATTGAATACTGAATTTGATATGAAGGACCTAGGGAAGGCAAAGAAAATACTAGGAATGATGATTGATAGAAAGCAGTGCACATACACTTAAACCGCATCACCCTCATACTTACAAAAACTAGTGTTAAAATTTGGGATGAATGAATCCAAGGCAGTGACTCTGCCCTTAGCAAACCATTTCATACTTAGTAAGTCACAGTCCCCAAAAACAGCAGTCTGAAAGATTGAAAATGGAGAATGTTCCATACTCGAATGCCATAGGTTCTGTAATGTATTCCATGATATCCACCAGACCTGACTTAGCATATGCAATATCACTATTGAGCAGATTCATGTCAAACCCTGGAAATGATCACTGGAATGCATTAAAATGGTTGATGAGATACATTAATGGAACTGTGCAAATTGGTTTAATGTTCTGTAAAAGATATGCATCACTTGATCTGGTGGGGTATGTAGATGCAGATTTTGCAGGTGATAGAGACTCCAGGAAGTCTACAACGGCCTATTACTTCACACCTGGGGGGGAACTGTGTCAGCTGGAAAGCTCAGTTGTAACCTCTTGTTGCCACTGTCCACTACTGAAGCTGAGTATGTAGCAGTTTCAGATGCATTCAAGGAAGCAACATGGTTGCAAGGAATCCTTAAAGAAGCAAATTTGCTGAATGGCACAGCAACAGTCTACTCTGATAGTCAAAGTGCCATCCACTTAAGCAAGAACCCAGTGTATCACGAACGAACTAAACATGTGGATGTAAGGCACCACTATGTCGAGACTTGATTGCAAAGGGAGAGTTAAATCTGCTGAAGGTACCCACTGAAGACAATCCAGCAGACATGGGAACAAAAGTGGTGACCACAGCCAAGTTCAAGCATTGCTTGAACCTGCTTCATATTAAGCAAGTACTGTACTTAAAGAGCTGAGAAGAAATACAGGATAGCTCACTGCACTAAAAGGAATGAAGTTGGCTTCAAGGTGGAGACCGAAAGTTTTGTGAAGCCAAAAACGGAGCCGTTTCACTTGAGTCAAAACGGGGTCCTTTTGTTTAAAGCCATTACCAAGTTTCAGCCATCAGATCAAGACAGATCCAAGGGCTGAGAACTGCTGATGACTTAGTATATAAAGAAGCCCAACATTGACACTTAGAAGAACGCGTATTTTGTTATTCAGAGAATTAGGGTTACAAAAAGGGGAATACACTCGGGCTAGGTTTTTCCTTCGTTGAATCTTTCGGGTTAGTCGCTTTGAGTGAGAGAGGGTTGAGTTTCCTTCTAGAGGCTGGTTTGTCCTCTGTTTCTTGCAGATTGTAGAGAGGTTCTGGAGTGATTAGGCCATAGTGGGTGGTAGTCTGTTTGAGGCAGACTTGTAACGGTGTTCTTCTTGTATTCTTTGACTGTCTCATTAGTGCAGTGGGCTTCCAGAGTTTCGGAGCTCAACGTGGATGTAGTCTATCCAAGATTGGATAGACGAACCACGGTAAAATTGTGCCTTGTGTATTTGTGTGTGATTTTCTTGATCTTTACTTGTGTGTGTTGTTTGTGTTGCAGATTTGTTTATTAGGCTTAGGTTATAACACCATGTTTGAAATAATTATTTTTAAAAAAACCTTTTCTTAAGAGTTAAATTGAAATCTAACATTTTTTTAGTTGGTTTAGTAGATAAATCTATTTGTCGAATTTCTTTTCACGTTTACTCTCATCACTCTTACAGCTAGGGAAAGCCACTCCAGGGCTTGAGCCCCTAGCTTCCAGTCGACTCTAGTCGACTCTGCACTACAGTTTTATATATGGATAAATTGTTTATGAAAACATTGTATCTTAAATGATATATATCCTTTTGTTAAACACATTATTTGAAGCTAGCTGTCTCAATTTATTAGATTCCTAGTATAGATATATGTAATGGGCTTCCCGAGAGTTTGGAATGTCCTAAACTCAAATTCTTTCTTGTATATATGGATAACAAATCTCTACAAATCCCATACCTCTTTTTTGAAGAGATGAAAGAGCTCAAAGTATTACATTTGACTGGAATTCATCTATTGTCACTACCTTTATCTCTTCCTTGTCTAAAAAACCTTCACACATTGTGTCTGCACAACTGCCTACTTGGAGATATAGCAAAAGTTGGAGAGCTTAAGCAATTAGAGATTCTTAGTCTTGTGGCCAGTCCCGTAGAAGATAAGAGTTGCCCAGAGAAAATAGGACAATGGACTCTTCTGAAGTTGCTAGATTTGAGATTATGTTTACAACTTAAAGCAGTGTCACCAGATGTCATGAGATATGCCATGGTCAACTCCACGCAGAGTCTTTTGGCAGATTAAGAAATTTGAATTTTAAAGAATGCGATACGTAGGAGCATCTCTACTCTATCTCCATGGTGAAAAACTTTCTCACATTGAAGGAATTAAAGTGACTGATTACAAGAAGCTAAAAGAATTTTTTGCTGAAGCGCTTGCGGATCATGTCCACCAGACAGAAAGCAACAGAAAGGTTGAGTTCACCCAGTTGCATTACCTGAAGTTGAAATGCCTACCACAACTCAAAAGTTTTGGCTTCAACGTGGAAACTAATGTATCCAGAAAATAATTGCAGAGAATCTTCTTAATTTAGAGGTAGGAGTAGTCAAATCTAGTGCTAAATCACAATGTGGACAAAAAGCTGATAAGTACATGAAGTACTCTGCTCTAACCATGTCCAGGGAAACGGTTTTAGAGCTTCAAGTATCCACAAGGTCCTCTCAATAAAACAAAATAAACATTCTAAATCTTAAAGGTAACATGAAACAATGAATTCTAAAATGCTTCTAATTATCCACCAAGTTAAGAATTAATGAATTGCAAAACCAGACAACTACTGTCTAAAAGCTAACCTGGACACTGCCCTTTTCAAATAATATGATAAGACTAGAGCTCCAATACAGAAGACATCACAAGTAAAATCATTTCACTCGTTCTTTTAATGTCCTCTGTATGAATTCAAGTGTAATAGTTTTCCAAATGACCATATAAAATCAGGTAGTATTGGTTTGAGCAGCTTAAAATATGCAGCTCAAGCATACAATGATATGACAAAAACATCTATTACAAATAGTGAATATTGCAATAAAAGTTTATCAGTTAAACAAGTATTTGCATGCCATCAAGGGATTAGATAGACCTACTTATCTGAAGACAATGGATCTAGACCTTGTCCTTCCACAAGTTGCTCCACAGCATCAAGAGTGTTTCCCACCTTCAAAATCATATTTAGTTCAACATCAGAATGCCAAACCAATTAAATTCATAAAATCAAAACGAATGAATTTAATTAGAAATTGAATTGACCACATCTAGACGCAGACCAAAGAAATGAATAGAAATATACCTGAGTTTCAAGGCATAAAGACTGAAACTCATCTTGTAATATGTAAAAGAGGCAACATTTGAAATTAAGAATCATAGACTAGAGTAACAAAGCATTTAAATCCTTTAAAAAACATAAGGATAAACCATACGTCAATGTTCCATACCAAACTGTACAGCCATTACTTCGGATTCAAACATTAACCAAAAGGAGCTGCGAGAGAGAGCGGGGGATAATGAAAAGGGCCGAAATGAAATGGGCCTGTTTCAGCAAACAAAATATCCTCAAAGCCCAAATACATGTTCTAGATTCCCATTTTAAAAGATAGCTGTACGCTTGCTTGGTGTGAAGAACATTGGTATTATAATAATCAAAGTTCAGTTCAGTTTGTTTATGCTTTAAGGTACAGGTCCTCTCAGTATTATTGATGCGTTAGGGAATTGCACGTTCTCCAAGTTCATTTCTTGCTTTCTTATTAATCCTGTTGATTGCCTTCACGTGACAAAGTTATGGTCTTCTCATGGACAATTTATAGTGCTATTATTAAACAAAGTCTATCTCCTACAACCATTTTTATCTATCAAAACAGAGCTCCTCTATTTCCATTCCCCCTGTTTTCTGTCCATTGTTCTACTGGTATTATTAAGGAATAGTTTATAGTGGTCATTCTTTATTCATATAAACTATACATGCTTGCCTGTACTACATATTTAAACGTGCTTGCCTGTATTATAATTTTATATTCTTCAAATTGTAATATATTAATCCTGCATTAGCTGAAAAGTTGAGCCCCTTATTAAACAAATATTTGTTATTTGACCGTTGAAGCCTCCAAAATCCATTCCTACGAGGCATTTTTGTCTTTACATTTTTTTATGAATATAGTGTTGTTTCTTAAAGGAAGACTTTATTGATCTACTAATACTATTACAATTCCACACATTGTCAATCTTTGTTGCTTATTATCGATCAAAAAGAAGAGAAACAAGTACTTAATCTGCTTCTTGAATAATTTTGCTCTTACTCTCAGATTAAGCCATTACTCTCACAAAGCAGAGATCTATTTGCTTAAAGCAAGTTCTAAAAATTGATTTACGAAGCAATACATGCGAGAAGTGAGATCTGATTTAAACAATTTAAAGGAACATGTAGAAGCGTGACTCAACAAAATGAAAATACTAGGAAGCATTTGTATTAGGATATATTTGTAACTTATAGAAGGATGTGCCAGAATGAAAAAAATCTGATAATCAAGAAACACAGGAAAAATCAAACAACAGCTTCATTCTATACAAGAAGTTAAACAGAGCTCAAAAGTCCCTTTTTCCCTCAAAAGTGCTCCAAAGCCCAGGAGGCGACAACAGAGCTCAAGAGAGCACTCCATGTCCACCAACTCTGTTTCTAAATTCCTACAAAAACCTATGCTATCCACCTCATCATATTGTTTCTGCTGTGTTCACTGATATCGTCTCCGTATTTGGTTCGACATTCACCTAAAAACTGAACTGTGAAATCAAGAAACAAAAACTTCATCTTATAAGAATCTAAAAACAGAGCAAACAATTTTCTTTTTCTTTTTTAAGCTTGAGACTTGATTGATCAGGTGTATGATGGTAAATTTAAGTCCTTCTCTCGAAACCATGATGATGATGATGCTTGAAGCGCTTTAAAACTAAGATTAAAATGACAATGACTAAAGTCTTGGTCTTCCTTCTTGTTGACTGATGGGCCTCTGTTTCCACTTCCCACGTTTGTCACGACCACCTACTTTGATTAAAGTTTTTACTTTACTTGATTCATTAAATCTACTTTACTCAATTGGTAGTTGTTTTCATACTCAATTATTGCTCTCTCTCTCTCTCTCTCTCTCTCAAAACTATTTTGTCATTTCCTGGAGGCAACCATATCCCTTTACAGATAACTCTAAATCAAGATCCAAGTGATTAATCATAGAAGGGGCAATGGTTGCCGACAGTAAGTAAACATATCCTTTTGTGAAACGTCAAAAGCAAAATCAAATAAAGATATTGTGTATAATATCAATGCTTTCCACTTTTACTTTTTGTCTTGTCAAACAATACAAATAAAATACTTTACTGCTCAATGCTTCTATTTCGTATTATTTCCAAAGCATTATGATCAGGACTCACTTCATTCTTAGATAATATTTCCAGGAGGAACAATTTCATCTACAAAGCCATAAAAACCCTTTTTAAGTAAGACAACAAGAAATCGTCTTTGGGATGGAGTAAGGGATAAAAGAATGGAGAATTGGAAGCTTCAAATAATATACTTTGATAAGACTTAAAATTATTGTTTGAAGAGAAAATGGAAAGAAAGTGAAACTTGTGCGAGGTTAGGGACAATTTTTCAAATATTTGGAGCGGCTCTAATTCTTTCCCGAACCTGAAGGAGGTGAGGGATGATAACATCAAAACTTTTCTCCACACTACATGACACTAACAAGATACATACTTTCATTGAACTTTTTATCAATCAAAACCGAGAATAAACAAAGCAAAACAGAGCTCCTCTATTTCCATTCCCCTGTTTTCAGTCAATTGTTCTACTGGTATTATTAAAGAATAGTTTAGAGTGGTCATTCTTTACTCATATAAATTATACATGCTTACCTGTAATACATATTCAAACATCCTTACCCGTATTATAATTTTATATTCTTCAAATTGTAATAGATTAATCTTCTACCTAATACATATATGTATATAGTTCAAATTGAGTTAAATTAATCCTGCATTAGCTGAAAAGTCTTTATCAATTCCTACGAGGCATTTTTGTCTTTATATTTTTTTATGAAAATAGTGTTGTTTCTATGGAAATTATAGAAAGACTTTATCAATCTACTATTACCATTCAACGCTTCATCAATCTTTGTTGCTTATTATTGCTTACAGAGAAGAGAAACAAACACTCACTCTGCTTCTTGAATACTTTGCTCTTGCTCTCAGATTAAGCCATTAAGCTGCACTTGTTTTACTCTTATCCTTCTTCTGCGTTTTTTCTTTGCTCCTGTTTTCACTTTCAATTCCGTGTCATTTAATTAGATTTACTTTATAGTCAGTATCCATAAATTTAATTATTAAAAAAAAAGAAAAAAAGAAAAAAAAAAGGAGTATCCAGCTTCATTCTCAACTTTTCTGATTCTGATAGCAGAATCTGTTTGGTTGAAGCTAAGGTTCTGTTTACGGAGCTTTCCTTGTAAGTATTTTGCTTATTAACTCTGTTTCTTTTTCTCACTTTTATCTTTACATCCAGTAGTATTCATAAATATGTAGCTTCCTTTAAGATGATTAGTAGTAGTTAGTGGGTGTCGTATTTGCTGCCTCATTCACTGGCTAAATAAGGCTTTAAAGATAGATAGAAACAAGATATATAATTACTCAATTCAACTGTTGAAAAAAAATATATATTAATAGATGTATGGGATTAACAACCACATGTCTGTTTGATTCTTACTCGCAGGTGCACTTGTCTAGCAGAGATCTGTTTGCTTAAAGCTAGATTCTGTTTACCCAACTTTCCTTGTAAGTATTTTGTTTAGTAACTCTGTTTCTTTTTCTTTGTTTCCTGTCAACCGTTTCTCACTTTTTTCTTTATACCCGCTATTCATAAATATCTCACAAGAATTAGGCAATGGCTCAAGAAATAGCTGTGGCTGCTGGCACTGAAGTTGTAAAAGAGGCTACATCAGATATATATGGTTTGCTTAAACGGCAGATCTCTTATGTGTTCAAGTACCAGAACTACATCAACGACCTCAAGAAACAAGTTCTGGAGCTCAGAAATAAAAGACAAATGGTGCAGAAACCTGCAGAGTCTGCTGAAAGACAAGGGGAAGAGATTTATGAACTTGTTACAACATGGCTGAGTGACGTGCATGAGTTCACTGAAGAGGTAGCAAAATCTATCATTGAAGATGAGGATAAAGCAAACAAGGGCGGCTGTTTGAAATTGGCATCATGTCCTAATTTGATTCAACGTTACAGGCTTGGCAAAAAAGCAATGAACGCCACAATGGATGGTGCGGATCTCTTGGGGAAAGGAAACTTTAGTCATGTTTCCTACCGTCCTGCTCTACAGAGGACAGAATCCATGTATGTTAGAGGGTACGAGGCCTTTGATTCTAGAACGCAGGTTTTGCAGGAAATTATGGACACATTGAAGGATGTTAATGTTAACATGATTGGGGTGTATGGGATGGGAGGGGTGGGCAAAACCACGCTGGTGAAAAAAATAGCTTGGCAAGCCAAGGAAAACAAGTTATTTGATAAGGTGGTCATAGCTGAGGTGACACAAAACCCAGACTACAAAAAAATTCAAGAAAATATTGCTTCTGAGTTAGGCTTGGAATTTAAGGTGGAGGGTGAATATCAGAGAGTTGGTCTACTACGTAACAAGATAAAGAAGGAGAAGAATGTACTTCTAATATTAGATGATATTTGGACAAAACTTGACTTTGATGCTATTGGAATTCCTTTCGGAGATGCTGAGAGAGAAAGAAATGATGACAAGACCAGGCGATGCACAATATTGTTAACTTCTAGAAAACAAGACGTATTGTGCAAGGATATGAACACTCAGAAGAACATCCATGTTCCTCCTTTATCTTATGAAGACGCTTGGAATTTGTTTGTGAAGATTGTGGGTGATTTGGCAGAAAAATCTGACTTCCAACCTATAGCAACCGAGATTGTAAAAAAATGTGCAGGTTTGCCAGTGGCAATTTCAGCAATTGCAAATGCACTGAGAGATGAGAGTCTTTATACTTGGGAAGATGCTCTGACTCAGCTCAAAAAGTCTAACCCAAGATGCACTCCAGGCATGGAGGATACTTTGTACTCTACTATAGAACTGAGTTACAATTTTTTGAAAAATAAGGAAGCACAGTCGCTATTTCTACTTTGTGCTCTAGATGCTAAAGGTGTTAATATTTTTATTGATGACTTGCTGAAATATGCTTTTGGTTGGGGCTTATTTCAAAATGTGGATACATTGGAAGAAGGAAGGAATAGATTGCATTCGTTGATAAATCATCTCAGAGGTTCATGTTTGTTGTTGGATGGTGACAGTAACGATCATGTTAAAATGCATGACGTCATTCATACTGTTGCTGTAACTATTGCTTCCTCAAAGTTTATGTTTAATATTCAAAATGCCACTGGTTTGGAGAAGAAAATATCCAAAAAATCAACCGCTATATCTCTGCCGTACAGAAAAGTTTCTTATGAGCTTCCTAAAAGGTTGGAATGTCCGGAACTCATGTTCTTTCTGCTGTATACTAGAAACCGATCTCTTCAAGTCCCTGATATCTTTTTTGAAGGGATGAAAGAAATCAAAGTTTTAGATTTGACCGGAATACATTTCTTGTCATTACCTCCATCTCTTTGTTGCCTAAAGAACATTCGAACATTGTGTTTGGATGGCTGCGTGCTAGGAGATGTAGCAATAATTGGAGAGCTAAATACATTGGAGATTCTTAGCTTTTTGAACTCTGATATAGAACAGTTGCCCAGTGAGATTGGACAGTTGACGCGCTTAAAGTTATTAGATTTGAGCAAATGTTTAAAGCTTAAAGTAATTGCTCCAAATGTCATTTCAAGCTTGTCACAGTTAGAAGAACTATATGTGGGCAATAGCTTTGTTCAATGGGAGGCTGATGGAGCCAATAGTCAAGGACGAAGAAGGAATGCTAGTCTTCGTGAGTTGAAGCGGTTGTCTAACCTAAGAGCTTTACATCTTCACATTCAGGATGTCCAGGTTATGCCACGAGACATGTTCTTTGGGAAGTTGAATAGTTATAAAATATTTATAGGAGACAAATGGAATTGGTCCTCTAAATATGACCTTTCAACTTCAAGAACGTTAAAACTCAAGATCAATGCTAATAATTATCTAGGGCATGGGGTTAGAACTTTGTTGAAGATGACTGAAGATCTTTCTCTAGAGGGAATGAATGGTGTAAGAAATGTTCTTTATGAACTACATGAGGATGGTTTTCCACATTTAAAGCATCTGCTTGTACAAGATGGTCTCGAGCTTTTGTATATTGTCAACTCATTTACTGGCAAACCAGCTTTTCCCGAGTTGGAGTCCTTGGTCCTTCGCCATTTGATTAATTTGGAGAAGATATGTCATGGCCAATTCAATGCAGAGTCTTTCAACAAATTAAGGATACTGAAAATAGAAAAATGTGACAGATTGGAGTATCTCTTTGCATCCTCCGTGGCAAAAAACCTTACTCAGCTACAAGAAATTGAAGTGATTGATTGTAAGAACCTAAAAGAGATTTTTGGTGAAGAAAGTGAAGACTATGGTGATGAAATTGAAATAGATGATATGATTGAGTTCAATCAATTGTGTTGTCTAAAACTACAACGTCTACCACAGTTCATAAAGATTGGATCTGACATGAGGGTATGTTTTGTATTTTTCATCTTTTATTTTCTTTTGATATAAAAAAGAGTTTTCTTATTAGTTTATAAGTTATGTTTATGGACAAGGTTTGTTTCTACAGGTCGTCTTTCCAAGACTGGAGACCTTGACACTGTGCTCAATTAATATTGAGAATACTTGGCTTGATCAACCTCTAGCAATGTCTTCTTATTGTCGATGCTTAAAAAGCTTAATTGTGGAGGAGTGTAATGGCTTGAAATTTTTGTTTTCATCCTCTATGGTCAAAAGTCTTAAGCAACTCCATAAGCTTGTGATAGGCAATTGTGAGTCAATGGAAGTAATAATCGACTCAAAAGGGGAAGAAATGATAATTGATATGAGTTTTCCTAAACTATTCTACCTGAAACTTGAAGTTCTGCCAAAACTTGTGACTTTTGGCATCGGGAATTCAATTGAATTCCCTTCTTTAAATGAACTTCACATTGATAGTTGCTCTAATTTGAAGACATTCTTTTGCAAATCTTTTCATCCAGACACAGTGAGAGAGGAACCTGAAGAAGAAGTGAACTTGGAGAGCTACTTTATTGATATAAACCCTCTCTTTGACGAAAAGGTGATTTATCTTTATATTAAAAATTATGTTGCTTATTGCATTCTAACCTTTTTTTTTGGTTTTGAGAGTAGATCAACCTTACACAATATTTGGACATCTATCTCGTTGTGAGGTTGTGGGTCTTTTACACAAAAATATTGACATTATGAATTGTTTGCTACAGGTTGCTTTTCCAAGCTTGGAGGTGATGATACTCTTACACTTGAATAACTTGCAATTGATATGGCACAACCAACAACTCCATGTGGAATCATTTTGCAAACTAAAAGAAGTGAGAGTCGAATTCTGTGAAAAGTTAAAGACTATTGTTCCATCTAATTCTCACGGACTTCTCACTTTTCACAATCTGAAAGAGTTAATTGTTGAAAATTGTTGGAGTATGAAAAATCTCTTTCCAGTTACTATAGCTACTAGTCTCGTGCAACTTAATGGCCTTCGCTTAGTCTCCTGTGGGTTGGAGGAAATTGTTTCTAAGGAGGAAGTTAAGAGGGCCCCTAATTTTTTGTTTCCACAATTAATAGTCTTCCATCTTGATAATTTACCAGAACTCAAATGTTTCTACTCGGGGTTGCATAAAACGGAGTGGCCAATGCTGAATAGTTTGCGTGTGTATGGTTGCGAGAAGATAAAAATATATGCTTCAGAATTCCCTAGCTTCCAAAGGAAAGATGATGGGGAAAGCCAACCTGCCATTTTTCTGTTAGAAAAGGTACTATGATTTAAGTTTCATCCATTCTCACTAAAAAATGCAACATGTTTATGATTATTCAAATTAATCTGATCATCGCTTATTCTGATTATATATGTGCACAAATACTATGGGACGGCCAATTTTCCATTTTACGTAGTATAACATAGATACTTTTATTTGGTTTCGCACTTTTTAGTATGATATAGTACCCCAAATGAAAATTAAGATTTAAACTAAGCGTCAGTCAATTTCAGTTTCCAATTCATAAGGACATTAATGTTTTTGTTGCAAATGAAAATAAACTAAGAAGCGCTTTCCTTTTGCTTAGTTACAATAAATTCTTTTTTCTCTCTAAATCCATCAAGTTGATGTATAATAATCAACTGAATGTTTCAGCTGTGAGATATTATTCATTTTGCTGATTAAAAATTGTTGTTCATTTATGTAATTCCTGTTTAAAGTGTATATTAACGTTGTAATATATTTATTTATTTGAAATATATAAATAACATAATCATTTGGAGAAATTTTGTTGGTAATATCAAATGCACACATCATAAACCAAATTCTTATTTCCTGCATTAAAATTTGGCTCATAAAAGTAGATAAGACCTTTTGCCTCGTACATTTCCATTTACATTATTTCCAAATTAAAGATCTGGTTATATATGGTTCTACTTGCTTATAATTAGTAGTACATTGTAAAGGCAGTTTAGAGTGAAGGTTTGGTGATCTAAGAATTTAAAAAAGAGGAAAACAAGGCAGAAATAGCAACTATTTTTCATTGATTGTTTTCAAGTACAGGAGATGTTGTTTTATATTGTCAATGACTAAACAAAAAATGGAAGAAGATCTCAACCATTGAGCTGTAACACAAAAACAAAAAAATTATTGTCTGCCGTTGATTTTGCTGGGAAGTAAATCAACTTGTTCAGCAAGTTGACCAACTTGCATAGCAACCTTATGTCACTTGACTTGCAACTTGATTTTGGGCGGGAAACATAACAAACTTCTACAGTTTTAGTTCGTTAGAAAGTACCAGAATCCAGTATTTGTTTGTTGTTTGAGTGCAGCTTGCATTCTCAATAATGATACTGATTGCTTCTTAAGTATATGAAAAAATTGTAGCATTTTTCTGTGTATATCGGTGAACTTGTTGATGAGTGAATGCTAACACCTACTTATTTGCTTGTTCATCAATTCTCAGGTCATACCTAATTTGGAAGTGTTGGGTTTAGATGCACATGACTTCAAATTGACATTCCTCCACTGTGATCTAGCTGAGAGCTTTAGCAAACTTAAACGACTTTCACTGGGTAACTTTGATGATGAATCTGTTGCTTCTCTGTCTGGTTTCCTTCAAAGGTTAAATTGTTTGGAATCACTTTCGTTTTGTGGTAATAGTTTCAAAGAGCTATTCCCCTATGAACAAGGACATATATGGAAACAAGATTTACGAGGGGACACATTTCTTCATAAACTTCAAACTCTACGAGTACTTGAATGCCATTGTTTGACAATTTTGATGCCAACTGCAATGTCTTTCAAAAATCTTACAACTCTGGACACTTGCCGCTGCGATGGACTAGTCAATGTACTTGCATGCTTAGCAGCCAAAACTCTTGTCAACCTCACAACAATGAAAATAAGAGACTGCAGGTTAGTGACAGAGATAATAGCAAACGAGGGAGACAGAGAAGAAGAGATTGTTTTTGGCCAATTGAAAGTTTTGGAGCTTTACCGTTTATCAAGCCTCACATTCTTCTGCTCAACCAATTATTCCTTCAAGTTCCCTTGTTTGGAGCAAGTTATTGTGAGTCAATGCCCAAAATTAAAGATCTTCTCTCAGGGAGTCTTAAGCACACCATTGTTGAAGAGAGTACAATTGACCGGAAAAGGTGACGGTGAATATTTTTGGAAGGAGGATCTGAATTCCACTATCCAGCAAATGTTTACAGATATGGTATTTATTCTTTAACAAAATCATTTTCTTTCCTTTTACAACATTGCTATTGATAACTATATATATTTTTTTTTACAGATATTACTACTAATATATATGATGATTTGTAATACTATTTATGATATTGTTTATATTATAATTTTGAATTAATGATAGAGATTGATGCAACAACGCCAAAATCATGACTACAAGAGCTATTAACTTTTATAGACTAGGATGAAAATTTGTCAAACTCCTATTTCAATTAAAAATTTATAATTCTAGGATTCCACAAATCTCAATCTACTGATGGCATATACAAATCAATTACATGCTAACCAAGTTTGAAAAGCGTACATTGATACTTGTTCAAAATTTTCGCTAAGTTGTTTTTGAGCAATTATTTTGTGTTTTGATTCAGGATCTAATTTTTCTCAATCTGCTCTTTAAGGGTCATTATGCCTTGGTTAAATTTTTATGAGAACTACTTGCAACTAGGACCATGTACATTTTTTTTCTTACACAGTTTCAAAGTAGATTACAAAGACAAAACTAAATGATATTTGTTGTGCAAAATTGCATGAAAAAAGAATAGTATAGTATGATTTATAATTCTGTACTATTTTTTTTTTTTCATTTGTTGTTATTATATATTCACAACTATGTAGTGGCTATTTTCTTTGGTTCATGTCTAATAAGTAGAAGCATAAGATTTTCAACCGTTCCATAGCTTTTTATGTCCAACTTTCAGGTGGTCTTATCATATAGGGGCACCTATTAAAGCTATAAAGAAGCACAAAATGTTGTTACGTTTATGTATTATAATAATTATTTTTTTAATATTTTTAGTGAAAGACTACTTTGATTCCAATCTGTGACTACTTATGTTTTATAATAATAGAATAGGGATGTAGCTTTTTGCTACATCAACATGAAATTTGTTATTATGAGTTAGCACATCCAATATTAAAATTTCATTGACATTCATATATAAATATTCATTTTGTTAAGCTTCAAATACTTTTCTATGTTTTAGTCTTTCAAAATTCAATATTTTAATCCAATATTTTGGGTTTCACAGGTTGGTTTCTGTAGCTTTGAACATTTGACACTTTCTCAATTCCCCAACTTGAAAGAAAAATTATGGAATGGTCAGGTATCAATCGACTTATTCTGGAATTTAAAGTCATTAGAAGTGGATAACTTTTCAGATATGTCAAGTGCTACTCCATCCAATCTGTTATGCGGCTTCAAAAATTTGGAAATGTTGGATGTAAGAAGTTGTGAGTCACTAGAACAAGTGTTTGATTTGGAGGAAAATCGTCAAGAAATTATGGGCTTAAAGAAATTGAAATCTTTGAAAATTGACAATTGCAACAACTTGAGATATATATTTACACCATCTATGTTGTTGGGTCTTGTTCAACTCCAAAAGATAGAAGTGAAAAATTGTGCTTTGATAGAAGAAATCATCAAAAAGGAAGCGCAAAAGGATGCAGTGAGTGATAAAATTGTAATCCCTCAATTAAACTCTGTTAGGCTTGAGTCATTGCCTAACTTGACAAGCTTCTATCCGGGAAGTGAAATTTTGGAATGTCCTCCCTTGGAAACTATTATCATTAAGGACTGTCCAAAGATATATATGAAGGAGTTTACTATCCATCTCACATCTCTTTTCACCGTAAAGGTAAGTCTGTTTCAGTTCTTTTTACATGATGATAAGTTTTATCAAAGAAATTCACATATTTTAGGAACAAAATGAAGTTATTTATCTGAAACAAACATTTTATATGCATGCAGGTTGTATTACCCAGCTTGGAAGCATCTTCTTGCTTCCAGAATTTAACAATCTTGGGCATCGATGGCTTTGATCATTTAAAATATTTATTCCCATCTTCAATGGTTAAAAATCTTTTCAGACTGAAGAAGCTTAAGATATCTAACTGTAAGTTCATGGAAAGAGTAATAGATGAAGATGAAGAGAGATCAATTACGATGCTGTTTCCTAAATTATACCAGCTGAAGCTTAGAGATCTTCCAAAACTCACAACATTCTGCAACTCCACTGCAAATATTATTGAAATTTCCTCCTTATTCAGACTGTGGATTGAAAATTGCCCTGCTATTCAAACATTCATCTCCAATTCTATATGTGGTGGGATGACATCATCAAGCAAAGAAAATGAAGAAATGAGTGCAAAGGAGAACTATACTCGCATGCAATCTCTTTTTGATAAAAAGGTTATCCGTCCCCTTATTTTGTTTTCAATTTTTCTCTTTTTTAATCACAGCTAATTTATATGTTTATGATCTACTAATAAGGGATGGTTATGTCGTAATTGTAATTGTAAATGAATTCTTCAGGTAAGATTCCCTAGTTTGGAGAGATTGGTAATCAGTCATGCTGATGAGTTGGTAAAGATTTGGGACGATCAGGTCTCTTTGGATTCCTTCTGCAAATTAAAAAATGTGTTTGTATACTTTTGTAAAAGACTTGTAAGTGTTTTTCCATCTAACATGCTTGGGAGACACCAGAAACTAGAATATTTGGAAGTACAAAATTGTGATTCTGTTGAAGAGATATTTCAAGTGCTTGAGAAAAGGCCTAGAGAGGTGGAGGAAATTGTTGACAAGGAGGAAGCAGTCCCTAAGTTTATGTTCTCTAACTTAGCCTCTCTGTCTCTACAGATGCTACCGTGTCTCAAAAGTTTATACCCGAAAATGCATATTTCTGAATGGCCAAATTTAATTGAGTTGAACGTACATGGATGTGATAATGTTGAGATATTTGCTTCAGAATTTTCTGGAATCCAAGGGACTTATAGAGAAAGTCAACAACCACTATTCTTGGTTTACAAGGTATGAGGCACAATACTCAAATAAATCATGTCTACAACTCAAGAAAAGGCATTCTAACAAATTTTCTTACTTTTGCGTCTCTTTCTTATTTAATCTCTTAAAAGATTATGTTAAACATATTTATCATTAGCAATGCATGAATTTTATGTGAAATGTGTAGCAATTGAAATAATTTTTCTTACTGGAAAACTCTGACATCATTATCATTATCAATAAAAAGTATCTCACCATATTTAGTGCTATCCACACAAACTAATCATCTCTTCTTTTTGGTTTCAACAATTTTTTTTTTTTTTTTTGGTGATTGACCATTTTCCCAGGATGCATTCCCTAGCTTGGAAGAACTAGAGTTAGGTGAAATGCCCAAGTTGTTGCATATATGGAGAGGAAATTCTCAGCCTAGCAATGCTTTTCGAAATCTCAAGACTCTGAAAGTATCAGAATGTGACAGTTTAGAAAATTCATGGTCATCATCAATGTCTTTCCAGAATTTTGAGACTTTGCAAGTTTCAAAGTGTGATGGATTGAGATATTTACTGACCCCTTTGAAAGCTAAAACTCTAGACCGACTTACAAGAATGAATGTATCTGATTGCAAATTGATGGAGAAAATTATAACACATTTGGGAGATGAAGCACTGCAGGATCCAATTGTTTTCAACAGATTGGATTGTTTGGAACTTCACTGTTTGTCCAGCCTTAAAAGCTTTTGTTGTGAGGATTATACTCTTGAGTTCCCATCCTTAAAAAAAGTAATTGTCAGGCAATGCTTGAAGATGGAGACTTTTTGTCATGGAGTTTTAAGCACAACAAAGCTGCAAAAACTACAATTGACAGAAGGAGAGAATGAAGTTGAAGAATGTTGGGAAGGCAACCTTAATTCCACTATACAACATCTGTTCAGAAACAATATGGTATTTATTGACTCACTAGAATACCTCATGCATTTCTATTTTTTAATGAATTGAATTGGTTGAATTCATATTTTCTTTTATTTCCTTAATTCAATGAGCTATGCTTTATCATTACAGAATGTGCGGAGCTCCAAAGAAGATTGAGGCCATTCCTTTAAATAGTTTGTGACACACTATGGCTCCGTTTCCCCCAGGTAAACAGAGACTTTGTTCCTGCCGTCTTGCTGATACTATCTTCACATTTGTTTGAAGGTGGAGCGCCCTTTGTTTATGCATTTGTTCTATTGTTTCACTTGTTGGACTTGTATTATGTATTCCAATTTCTGCAAGTCGCCAAACACTTTGGGCAAACAAGACAATACAATATGCAGTTTGTTAATTTCTATGTTGATGCATTATTTGCAATTGTATTAAAACAGTAATATTAACTGAACAAAAGCCCTAGCTTACTACATTTACCATTTTGAGTACATAATAAAAGGATAAAGAAGAGGGAATTCTAAGCTTTAGATTGAAAGCCTATGTGTCCAATATAGCTTAAAACAGAGATGAGATGTGACAATATAGATATGATCTGATACAAAAGGCCTTATGATTGGGATACCAAATATTTCACATCTTCATTCTTAAATAAAGGCTTCTATCCTCTTAAAGACACCTACACTTCTCTTACTATCCTCCATTCCATATTTCACCTAAACGCTCAACTGCGGAATCAAGAAACACAAGCAAAAATGTAACAAAAAAGCTTCCATCATATAAAAGCACTCAAAAGACAGAATATTAAGATGGCAATTACGCAAATCAAATTGATATTCAATCTCATATTCAACCCAAAATTCAAGGCTTCTCTTGCTCCATAGAAAATACAAATTAATATGTAAATGACGGCATATTTGAGTTTAGAACCAAAATTATAATGAAAAAAATGAGAATTCCCAAGTAAACTCATTGGTACACCATTATAAAAACAATCCCGTGTAACTTATGCAGTGCAGAAAAAACAAACCCATACAGCCAAAGTCCATTTCCCCTCGAGTGTTCCAAAACCCTGGAGACCATAACAGAGCTCAAGTAAACACTCCACAGCAACTCCGTTTCTAAGTTGCTGCAAAAACCTATTGTGTCCTCCCTCTAATACATTTGTGACACCATTCACTTTTTTCTCAGAAATAAAACTTGAGGTCCATGTCTCCAAAGAGATAAGTTGGCATCAAGTATAAAAGGGATAGAAAAACAGAGAATTTGAAGCTTTAAATGAAATATGAGAATGAAGTTGTCTAAGAGATTTGCCTGAATTTTATTAAATAGACAACTGAAAAACATCTATACCAGGAAGTACTACTGTTACTACATAAAAACTAACAACTTTTTTTTATTAACAGCTTTACAGCTAACTGTTGTTATTATTAGCATGAAAACCGCTCTATAACCACCCTCAAGGACTCAATGGGTTCTTTCCATCCATTACATCCGAGTTTGTCAAGAAACAAGAGGTTGGTCAAAAGAATTCTACAAATAAACAAATAAATAAAGGAAGCGCACAGCTGTTTAAATCACTTCCATATGTTGTTAAAGATGTATATATCTACACATGTAAGGACAGTTCATTAAATAAAGAAGTATGTATAGAAATGATTTTCCACTTTCTACAATTGGTACTAAGATCAGAAGCAATTACAAGATATAAACATCAAATAGAGATGGCAGAATTAAAATGTAATCAAAACAATGAGAATGAAATTGCATGTAAGAAAAACTAATGTATCATTTTCTTATGACCTTGATTATAGCCCTAGTTGATGTATTTGACATATATATCTAAGCGTGCAAGGACAATGCATTTGAATACGAAAGTTTTCATTAAAAAGATCCAATTTCTACAATTCAACTAAACTTACACACAGAGTAGAGAAACATTTCAAATGAGAAAAATAGCCAAGGGCAACTGTGAAAGCCGCATAATATTATTGCCATCATACATGAAGCTCAAAAGCAATTACAAGATTTAAAGATTAAACGCAGATCGCAGAATTACAATGAACCAGGCAGCAGATATACAATGTGACCATCACAAAACTTTCCAAGAAAATAGTGATAACAGTTTCATCATTTGAATATGCCTCTGCAACATCATGTAATTTTCCAGTACTGTAGGAAGCAGAAAACTTTCCATCTGCAGCGCCATACTCCCCTAAGACCAGCAGAGGACCTGGAACCAAAACCAGCAATGAAGACACCTAACAGGGATGACCTATCTAGAATATACACCAAAAAAAAAGGAAAGCTATATGGGACAGCACGTACTTGAAGAAATACTGAAGGAATCTTTGGCTCTCCAATAATCCGCAAATACGATTCCATCTACTCACAAAAAAATAAATAGATAAATTTCAAGTAGCAGAAGATGATAACCAGAAGAACTGCAAAACTAGAGAATAGATGATATTATCCAACTTTTATCAAGATATCTTGCAATCTAACTAAAAGATGCAATAAAATTGTTTAAATTACAATAAAAACTCCTCTAGTGACAGTCTTTTACAGCAAAACATTTGTACTGAAATGGTAAGTGCATAAACTATGCAAAAATAAAAATTAAAAAACCTGGAATATTCTCTTGCATATTCTGTAAGTTATTCAAATCAATTGGATAATCAGTTCTTCTGGTTTTGAGATAATCTGTCACCATTAGGATAGTTACCTATTTCAATGGCATCTCTAAAATCCTAACAGATCAAAATACATGTAGAAAAATTTGCTGTTTCAATATTCTGGAGTTCAAAGCATTAGATGCTCATTAATTTCAGATTAAAAATATTGATATTCCATAATGATTTTCCTTTTTGGAATGTTGGCTAAATTAAATTTTCAATAATGACAATTTTCCTAGAAGAAATCATAATTATGTGCAGGGTTCATTGAACATCATTCTAAATCCTAAATTATCGCTGCAACATGCTTATTTTGTGAATGAAATTTTGAATTTTATGAGCCTCTTTTAAACATGCTTAAAACAAACCTGGGGGCCATAAGAGAGCTCAAGTACACCAACTCTGTTTCTAAGTTCCTACAAGAATTCAAAGAAATATTTATAAATGTAAAGGAAAACAGTTTCATATGTCCTACAACCATTTTTATGAATCAAATCAGAGAATAAACAAAGAAAAACAGAGCTCCTCTATTTCCATTCCCCTGTTTTCTGTCAATTTTTCATTAAACAAACATAGTAATTTCAACATGGTGTAATAACGATCTATCTATTTAATGCAGGCTGTATAGACCGTTTTGTTGATATATTGGTAAACAATTTTCTATTTATCACCTCAATTATTAGGACTTTGGCAATATGTTATCATCTGAATCTGCACACTACTCATACAGAGTATTAAAATACCTTTGATTATATATATCCACATTTTCCTACCTTCCTCTCTGTCCTCCCTTCCCCCAACCTCTTCTTATCCCTCCCCTCGCACCCCCACTATCACCACCGCACGCACCCACCCAGCCGACTCGTGCATCCACTCACCACCATCTCACGTGTCCCGACTTCCAGCGTAGCCCCTCGCTGAACAAAGCCCCCGATGATTTTCACCCCTGCTACTGAGTTTGTGGATTTCTTTCAGACTTTTTTTCATTTCCTATGATTTTTCTTTTTTCTTTTTTTGTTGTTGATTTGAGTGAAGTGGATTCTGATTTGGGTGGTTCATGATTTTAGTTTAAAGCAATGTTCTGAAAACCGGACCGGGAGCCGACCCGGCCAAATGGCCGATTCCCGGTTCGAATGGTTTGACCGGTCCGACCGGTCGATCGGACCGGTGACGTCAACATAATGTCATGCTGATATTAGCATGCTGAAATAAGAAAAAATGTAAAAAAAAGCCAAAAAATTCAAATTTTCTATCTAATTAAAGTTTAAAAACCATAAAAAACAACCTTACAACAATAATTTCTTCATCTAATTAAAGTTTAAAAACCATCAAACCAACTCTACAATAATAATTTCTCCATCTAATTAAAGTTTAAATTTTAAAAACCATTAAACCAACCCTAGGCTACAACAATAATAAAACCATCAAAGTTTGATAATTAAAGTTTACAAATTCAATCCTCAAGTCTAAAGTCTAAACTCTAAAGTTTCAAACAACATTAAAGACTTAAAGTTATTACAAAGTAATATCATCAATTATTAAATATGAATCCACCAATGGCCAACCATCAAAATTACAAAATATCAAAATACCTACCAATCCACCAACCAACATATAAAATTACATAATATCAATCCATTCCACCAACCCAACCACAAAAAAATTCAATAGAAGCTCACGGTAAGTGAAGGGAAAAAGGAGAAACCAAACAGATTCTTCAACGGGTCAACCCATCCTAAATTGATTATCCACATCATCATCCGAGTCATCATCATTATCATCACCATCAACTACAAATTTAGCAAAAATTAAAAACATAAGTTAAAATTTATAATGTACATTATTTTTTGATATTATAAATTATAATAGTTACCAAGTTGGTTAAAACTTAGAAAACAACCTTGTGAACCACCTGCTGAATCATAATAGGGTTGGCCATCAACACCGACAGGAATAGATCATTCTTCATAAAGTGCTTGCTCCAATTCATCTAAATTGAAGTCATCACCCTCTTGTTCATCATCAGCAATCCAAAATTCTGTTCTATCAATGCTTTCAT
Organism: Pistacia atlantica; assembly: GCA_026229545.1. NCBI lineage: Eukaryota > Viridiplantae > Streptophyta > Magnoliopsida > Sapindales > Anacardiaceae > Pistacia > Pistacia atlantica. Next base: position 28,385,125 of record CM047900.1, on the reverse strand, counting down.
AATCAATAGGATCACAACTGATTTTCTTGTAACACATCCTGAAAGACATGCCAAATAAAAATATCACTAAAAATATGAGATAATAAAAATATTAAAATTGCCAATGCTTTATACCTATTTTTCAAACGCAAGTTATAATGGATAAAAACCAAATCATTCAACCGTTGATGCTCCAATCTATTCCTTCTTTTTGTATGGATACGTTCGAAAACACTCCAATTTTGCTCACATCCCGAAGACGTTGAAGTTTGGCTCAGAATCTTAATTGCAAACTCTTGTAACTGTGGAGTACTATACCCATATGTCCTCCACCATTCATCTAATTAAAAGTTAAGAGTGTTCAGTGTTAACCATATGAAATAATCAAATAAACAAATTCATAACTTAGAAATTGGACTTAAAATTGAGAAATTTAATAAGTATTACGTACCAGGTCGTGTGGTTCTGCAAGTTTGAAAGGCAAGCTCACGAGAAAAGCTTTCCTCGCAATCTCGATATATTCTACTTTCGTCCACTACTCTTGTCTTGTTCAACTTGAATGCACTTGCTTTATTATCGATAACATCAAGGAAACCACGCATAACCTCTGGTTTCCTTCAGAAACTTGCACGGTCATACTGAAAAGCCGGATTCAAATAATAAGCAGCAGCATGAATGTCGCGATGCAAAAGCAAATCCCACCGCTGCTTAATAATTTTGGTATAAGGCTTGTACAATGTCTTTCTCTTTTTAAAGAACTTCTTGATCGCTTTTTTGGCTCTGTACATGCCATCATACACGTATCCTATTGCAAGTCTCTCATCTGAGTCCACAATTCGCAACAAACGCATCAAAGGAGCCACAATTTTGGAAACGTAACCCATGTTATCCCAAAATTCATTATCTAGAATTATGTGAACAACATTCTTGCCTTTACTACTTCTGGTATATCAAGAGTCCACAAAAAACCTATCAGTCACTATAGCTTGCAAGTCATGTTTATGCTCATGTAGACTTCTTAATGCAATGAAAGTAGTAGCAAATCGAGTTGCACCCGGTCGTATGATTTCTCTCCAACCCTGTTCAAATTATACATACAATACATAATAGATGTTAGTAAATTAATACAAAATGTTTATTAATAACTTGACAAAAACATGAGTTAAAGGTTTATAAGCTATTACCTCTCTTTTCCTCAACCAAGCTATCAAAATTGTGTGATTACACACAAACTTGGTTACTTGTAACACGTTTTGCAAGATGCACTATGTGGTCCAACTCGATATATCTTTCAAAATTAAATTTAAGCAATGGGCTGCACAGGGTGACCAAGTAATATTCTGATACTTCTCAGACAATATTCTTCCAGCAGCTTTATAATTTGCTCCATTATCCGTGACAACATGGACAATGTTGTTTGGTCCAACCCATAAAGCCATTTCCTCAAACAACTTGAATAATGTAAAGGCATCCTTTACAACATCTGAAGCATCCACTGATTTTATAAAGCAAACACCTTTAGGACATTACACAAGAAAATTGATCAATGATCTATGGCAAGTATCAGCCAAACCATCAGCCATTAATGTACATCCAACCTCTTGCTAAATCCTCTTATAATTTTCAACAATTAATTGGACTTCCTTCTTAGCATCTCTCAACAAATTCACACGCATAGCATCATAAGTAGGTTGTTTATACCCAGGGCCAATTGCAGCTACAGCATCCAACATAGGCTGAAAATAAATTGAATTTAAAGCATTCATCGGGATGCAAGCATCATAAAAGAATCGTGCAACAGACATGTCTACTCTCCACTTTGCATCTTTTCCAGCCAAAACACTCCTAATTGAAGGCTGAGACCCAGAAGTAGTTCGTGGAGCTAAATAATTACTAACCCCTGTAGTTTTCTTTCTCTTACTGCTCGTAAATTGTTTTTTACCGCCACTACTACCACCTTCATTCATGGTCATTTGTGATGGTAAAACCTCTTCATTTTTTTCATCTAACTGATCACCCTCAAATTCATGTATGACAGCACCAAAAGGAGTTGCATGCTTCTGGAAATCTTCTTTTTCCTTATTTTTTACTCCTATTTCTTTCAATGATTCATTCATATTGAATCTAACATCAAATGGAACCTTTGGACACTTTCCAATATCCCCTTTTACTCCTGCTAGGTGTTGCTTCATTCTGAAAATACCACCACCTCTAGTAACCTTGCCACAATGAAGACAAGATAATATTTTATTTCCATCTTTATCAACACTCTCAAGAACATGTCCCCATGCTATATCGGTCTTTCCTCGAAAAGATTGCGAGGAAATGAATGCGACTGATGAGTTATGTGCAGGCGAAGATGATGACATTCTCTCCCCTGGCAAGTGGCAACCAACAATCAATTTGTTATCCTATATGAATCTAACTACTTTATCACCTTAGATTCATATAGGATATAGAATATGCTAAACCTTATTTCAAATCTTTGGCATTAATTAGTAAAGCCTAATTATTTGCTTCCTTCACTGTTTTTCCCATTTTAGAAAGAGCCAGTTGATATTTCAGTTTTATTTTAATTTCTTGAGGCATTTGGTTAACTAGGACTCTCATTTTTTATTTTTTATCTCTTCATTCTTTAAGTCCATGTAGCTATGGAACATTCAAAAAATTTGCCCCAGACAGGGCATCACTTGTAAAGAACATTGACTCTATATACATAAAATAAAATTTTATTATTTTCAAGACACATGAATGACATTCTATTGAATTACAGTACCACTTTCTCATACCCTATACACATCTTTCGGCTAATATTATTTTACATTACAACTTAATTTCTACTTTATTAATCATCCCTAACTTTGATCATGAAGTATCCCTTTGAAGCAAATAAACATATATACAAGATCCTAATAGAATGAACCAATACAAAATCTAAATTTCGTTTTGACAATTTAAGGGTTGCTTTCAATCATATGACTTCTTTTAAGTAGTAAACTTGATAGAATCTATAAGCATTCATAAATCTGTACATAAAGCATAGAAGACAGAAAATATAAGAATCTGTAGATTGTTACTTGGTCGAGGCAAATGGTAGCTCGTAGATGGCGCGAGAGCGGCGAGCAGCGCAGTCTGAAGGTCAAGTGAAATCGAGCTGAAATGACTTATCCGTCAGATCAACAATGGAGATGGTGATGATTGAAGAGTTCACGTTGAAGACTAGAAGGCTGGAAGTTGAAGAATGAAGCGCAAGCGAGTAGAGCAGACGCATCAAGACTTGAAGGACAAGAGTGAAGACGTGAGGCGCCAAGCTTAGCTAAAAGCTTGAAGGAGATCGACATTGCTTCGAGATCTCGAATAGAGGACACGAAGAGGAGGACTAGACTGGAGGAGATCGTGAATGGCAGCAGCAAATGGCAAACCAGAAGAAAAAGTGAAAAATTGAAGGAAGAAGGAGAGAAAAGTAAAAATATCTGGAGGACAGAGGAGGAGATGGCAAAGAAGAAAAAGCGAAAAATTGAAGCAATCGACTATCAGTGTCATCTCTAGCCAAAAGTAAAAAGAATGTGTTTTTTAATAAAAGTATTTTGAGGGTTTGGTTTGAGTCTGACAACAGTTTGACTTTTATGTGTGTGCATGTGATTGTTTTGAATTTTAAATTTTTTTTTTATTTCATTTTCATGTGTTAAACCAGAAATGTGTGGACCGGAAATTTTTTAAATAACGGTTGGACCGTCGGTTTGCTACAGTGGGACGGTCCAACCGTGGTTTGAAACGGTTTAATGGCAAATCCCGGTTATTCACTCTCTTCAAACCGGAAATGCAAGCGGGTGGCGGTCCGACCGATTCGACCGCCCGGTCCGGTCCGGGTTTCAGAACCTTGGTTTAAAGTTTTATTTTGGAAAGGAAGGTAGGGTGGGTGGCCACTGGGGATTCGTTGGAAGATGGAGACGCTGAGAGAAGGAAGGGGTGAGGGGCCATACCCCCATAGCGTGATTGGGCACTTGGGCTTGGCGGAAAGGGGACGGGCTGATGAAGGTTTGCTGGTTTAGGTTGCATTGACTAATTTATCCCTGTTCTGTCAAAATTAATGAAAAAGAAGTAACGACTGTTAAACAGTAGGGGTTCGAGAGTAATTTACACAACTAGAGAGGGTATAAATGTCAGTTTATACAAAATAATAGACTGTACGAAATAATGTCTTCTCTTCTAAATGTAAAAGCGATTTTATAATTAACAAAACAAACACTCTAATAAACTTAATCAAAATTTAAAATTAATCCATTATTGATTATGTGACAAGTTTTAATAATCTCAAACTAAGCCTTACTTTGATCCTTTTGTTTATAAGAACATGAAACCCTCATCAATTGAGATGGCCTTTACTCTTGCCCTCAATTTTCTCATAAGAATGTGTATATAAATTTATTCTAATTTTGCCAGATTTCTTCCATCAATCTAAAACTTCTTTGCTCAATCTCTTTCCATAACATTTGAGTTAACTTTTACTTTAATTAGCGAATTAAATAAAGCATATAACCATAACAATATTGTTAACTAAACCATGGGTTATGTTCTAGTGTATAATTTATGGGAATTAATATTTTCCAAACTATAATAATAAACATGCACTACTTTGTCATATATTGATCACAAATATTCTATCTCTATTCAAGTTCAAGAGATAGTTATAATGAATTAACCATGGACTTAATTATGGAATATGAACATATGAATGTAATTAAACCTAAATTTACTGTAATTAAAAACATAAATAAATCAAATAGGCGATTATTAAAAAAAAAAAAAAAAAAAAAACTAAACATAGGTGTAAGGAAACTTGAAAATAGGGATAAACCCAAAAATTAATTTTAGAATGGACAAATACAAATCTAGAAATACTGGTACAAATACATAATAGTCAAAATAAAAATACTAAACTAAATTGTTAATTTATATCAATGTTACAATTGATCTTATTAAACTATGAAGGTAGTCAAAGGTTTCGTCCTCTTTAACAAAACTTTATAATCAGATGAGTACACCGGATTTTGATCATCCCTTTAAAACATAGCATAAAATTTTGTATATCACTGATAGACATAAAAACTAACAAGTTGAATTGAGGTGAGATTTATTTATTTTAAAAAAAGCACAAAAATTCATGAATCGTATGTGACCAACTAATGTTGTCTTAAACATCAGAAGTAAATTAAAGACAATAGGCTTGTACCTAGAAACTTTGAGGGTGTCACTGTCCTCTACGCAGTCACTCAACAACAACTCCGAGAAAACGGAAAACATAAACCGCAGATTGAAAACAGAATTACAGAAACACCAAGAAAACAAAGGTATGGACTTTGATGGGATCTTGGGCAGGAAACAATCATTTAAAGGTAGCAATCCCAGGAAAAAATGGATCAAGACACAAGAGATGTGGCTAGTGGTTCTCGGTGTGATCCTTCACGCTGTCTACATGCTAAGCATTTTCGATATCTATTTCAAGACTCCTATTGTTCATGGCATGGATTCCGTCACCCCTCGCTTCAAGGCGCCCGCCAAACGCCTCGTCCTTTTAGTGGGTACATTCTCAAAACTTTTGTACACGAGGTGTTTGCTCGTTTGTCTCAGTAAAAAATGATTTAGAACGTCCTCGTTTTGATCGTGTTAGTGTTTTCTTATTGGAAGTGCTCATGTGATGGAATTCAGCTATTTGGGAATTTTTTTGAGTATTGTCTTAATTTGTCTCAATGAAGTAATTAAAAGTGTGCGTTTTGAGCATATCTGTGTTTGCTATTTTTGGTGTTTGTTTGGGAAATTTTAATGAGAACATATTGCAAAATATATTAAAGGGGTCTTGGAAAGATTTTGTACAGCGGATGGTTTACGGGATGATAAATTTTTTTAGCCGGATTCAGAAGGGAATTTCAGAGCACCATTTTTGAGGAGTGTGATTCAAAATCAAGGTCGCTGGGGAGTGTCATGCTCGGCCCCCTACTGAGTCAAGGCCTGGACACGTTGCTCTAATTGCTGGGTTTTATGAGGATCCTAGCGCTGTTACAAAAGGTCAATATAATTTTTTTAATTCCTGTAAAGTTTGTGTGTGGCGAGCAACTTATTGCGTAAGGTAAAGACGTTTTTGTTCGCATTTGCAGGATGGAAAGCTAATCCAGTTGAATTTGATTCGGTTTTTAATCAAAGCCAGCATACGATTTCTGATGGTAGCCCAGATATTGTTCCGATATTTTGTGGAGCCTTGCCACACAACACCTAAAATACTTTTTCTCATGACTATGAAGACTTTGCAACTGGTTCGTTCAGTCAATTTCTGTAACCACAGACAACATACATATATTTCATTAGTGTTCTTAAAGTCCAGATATTGTTCCGATATTTTGTGGAGCCTTGCCACACAACACCTAAAATACTTTTTCTCATGACTATGAAGACTTTGCAACTGGTTCGTTCAGTCAATTTCTGTAACCACAGACAACTTACATATATTTCATTAGTGTTCTTAAAGTTCTTTAGTAAATGCTAGAAGCAAAAAGAAGCTTTCTTAGAACTTTATGAATATAACCACGTCTTAACTGGCATGAACTGATATTCTTTCTTCTGCATTATAGTTGACTATATCTTGGTGTAAACTGGCTTGTGTGTGGAAAACCTAATCTTTACTCATCTACAAGGCCCAAATTATATATATCTTGGTGTGATAGCTTTTATAGTTGTAACTTTTATTCAATGCTTTATCAATACGGTAGTGTTAATGCAGATGTGTTTTTTTTGGATGAGTGGTCGTCTGATCAATTTCAGAGCCTTCTTAATTGGTCCAATGAAGACCTGAAGTTGAAGGAGCTACTACTACAAGATAATCGTGTTATATCTCTACATCTACTTGGTTTTGATTCAGATGGACATGCACATTGGCCCTTTTCATCTATCTATCTCAATAAAGTGAAGGTTGTTGACCATATTGCCAAGCTTATGTGTTCTCTTCTTGAAGGCTATTTCAAGCACAATCGTACAACATATGTTTTCACCTGTATCATGGGATGCATGACAAAGGTCAGAATTATTCTATATCATATTAATTTGCTTGGGAATTTTCTTACTTCATTTCATTCTAGAAAAAGAAAGATTTAGTGTTTCCCTGGTGGAATGCTTGTTCACTTTCATTGTTAAATTTGTTACTTTAATAGAATATATTTATTCCCTATCTAAAAAAAAAAAACTGCGGACATAATTACCGTTTTACTGGCAGGTAGTCATGGAGACGGTCATCCCACAAACACTGATACCCCTCTCATTATTTGGGGAGTAGGTGTTAATTGTCCCAAGCCTTTATCTGGAACAAATCATTCTGATTGTGGTTTTCGTTCTGTCAATGAGCATGCACACGACACTCCAACACCTAAAGAATGGGGTCTTGATGGCATTGAAAGGGTGGATGTCAATCAAGCTGATATTGCACCAATCATGGTTGCGCTTAATTTTTGTCTTTGATAGTTTTGTTGTGAACCTAATCATGTCTCCATTATTTTTATTGGTCTGCTGATTGACTTGTCTGACAGTCAACTCGTCTTGGATTGCCATGTCCTGTTAACTCAGTTGGGAATCTACCGCTTGAATACATTAAGATGAATGAGGTGAGTGCAGCAGATTTCATTGAAAAATGAAGTTTTCCTCTGTTGTAATTAGTGATTTAAGTGTTGCAGTAAATTTTGAGCTAAAAATTTACATTTGTTCCAGTGTATCAACAAAACTGTCTACACAGCCTACATTAAATAGCTAGATCATTATTACACCATGTTGAAATTATTATTGTTTGTCTAATGAAAGTTTGACGGAGAACAGGGGAATGGAAATAGAGGAGCTCTGTTTTGCTTTCTTTTATTCTTTGATTTGATTACAGGTGAATATCAAAGCTCCTTAAAATTTATGAAAGTTAATAAAAAAATCATAAAATATTTGAAGTTAGAAAAGCTCCAAGAATGATAAAAACTACAGGTTAAAAGAGTCAAAGCTTACTTAGGCATTACTTTTTCTAATATTATTTCTCTGGTGGAATGCAGGTTCCTCTCTTAATATATTTCCTGGCATGAAAGTATAAGATTGCAGCACATGGAGAACAAGACAGGCCATCCAACCAACCAATATAACTGAGAGCAATTACAGACATCAGCATCAACCAGTCATAAGTTTGAAAGTGTTGGACTCCTTGCAGCGCCGAGCTTCTTAGATTTTCTGAAAGCTTCATAGTCTGATAGAAATTAACTCCTCAATCCAATGACTTTAAAATTCTGAAATAGCTAAGTACATCAAACCGTCAAGATAGTGAACAACATGAAATTCTTAAATGACTTTAAAATTAAAAGGTAATATGATAGATTCAGTTACAAAGTTTAGATCCTTGTCAAAAGTTTTATTCCCATGACAGTCCAAATTACTATCGAGATTTAACAGGTAAGTTGGGATAGAGAGTTATTAGAGTAAGAAATTTGATTCTAGCATTAGCCCATGGAGAATGGGCAGTGAGTATCTGTTTGTCTCATTTTAATTTAAGAACTCGGCCAAAGCTTTAATTGGATCAGTGGATGAAAGATTTCAAATTTCGTTCATAAAGCATAAGATTACAGAAAAGAAAATATTACAAGTAACTTTATGAATCTCTCAAAAGAATTATAGTACTGTTTTGAACATATAAGCAAGCATGATACTTAACTATGATTTTTTTCCCCCTCTAACAAGTGAGGCCCAATCCGAAATGAATCAGCCCATTTTGGCTTAGTAACTTATTTTCTAACCTCTATTTATTTGAAGAACGGTGTCATCTAAGTCTCATATTATTTTTTATTCGTTAATTACGATTATTTGTTAATTGAAATTATTTAAATCACCTTCAGATACATACGAATTCTCTTTTATCAACCATTCTCTATCAAATACTTATTGTTATCCTTCTAAATTCTAATCTTAAATTTTGTAAACAAAATTCTAAATTCATTACACTTAAACCATTACAAACAGGTTCATAAACTAATTGAGAAACAAAGTAATAGAAATTGATTAAGGATTTTGATGAGCCATAATCTTCTTGTTTGTTAATTTTAAGTTCATAAATGATTCAATATAGTGTTAGAAAAATGCAGGAACTAGATTTAGGTTCATGAAGCTTCAGTGAAAAGGTTTTGTAAAAGAAATTTAAATATATTTAATTTTAACTTATTATTAAATTAAACTGAAATTTATTACTAATATGGGCTTACTTAACAAATTACCGGGCTTGAATAGCAACACTCTTATTTGATCAAGTCCCTAGTTTTGATGTTACTTTGAAAATTAATGATGATATTGTTAGTTTTTGAAATTCAGGGGGTGAAATGTTTTGTGCCAAAGATAGGGGTGACACTGTGACAGTGTAATTTATCCTATTTAGTATTTATATTTCTTCTCTTTTCTTTCTTTTTTATTTTATTTTGAGCTAAGAATATGTAGTACGTAGTGTTGTTCATAAAACAAAAATTTTGTTTGCAGGTTGTATTATTCAAACTGACACCACCATCTTCTAGCTTCATCTTTGATGGATGTGATCATTTAAAATAATTGTTTTTATCATCTATGGTCAAAACTCTTTTGCAACTGGAGCAGCTTATGATATGGAATTGTAAGTTGATAGAAGAGATAATAGTTGAAGAAGAAGAAGAGAGGATAGATAACATACTGTTTCCTAAACTTAAGGCAATAACTCTCGCTAATCTTTGAAGACTCAGAAGATTCTACAATTCCAGTGGGGAGATTTCGTTGAGCTGTTCTCCTTAGTGTAACTGTGGATTAAGAATTGTCCTATTATGAAAATATTCATCTCCAATTCTGAACGTGGTGAAATGACATCAAGCCAGGAACCTGAAGAAATGAACTCTGAGGAGTAAGGAGAACCTTCAACCTCTCTCAGATTCTTGATGAACTTGGGATTATTCTAACCTGGGATTCTTGATTAACTTCCACACACATGTTTGATAAATTGCCTCACTCAGATATTTTGCAACAAAACCGTGAAGTGCCCGATGTTTACCCATTTATTATGTTGTTGTACTTGTTGGAAATGTTATATGACTTCAATTTCTTCAATGTCATATACATTCCGTTTTCTTCAAGTTGCCAAACACTTTGGGCATACTTGGGTACTACGTAACCATCTGCATATGTTGTTCATAAATCCGGTATTGAGTTCTTTTATGTGTTTTCATATTTGCATTATAGTTGTAAATATAGTATGACAAATTGATGAACATAACATATTGTATAATCAAGTGATGTACAACATGACAAATTTACTAACATAATAATTTAATTAAATATAGTATGATAAATTTATGAACATAACATATTGTATAATCAAGTAATATATAGCATAACATATTTAATAACATAATAGCTGTAGATGCAAAAAATCTACTTTTACGAAAATAGGGTCTGATCTCGTGAGGTTGAGGCCACTAGCAATTCGTTGCACTTGCACACGCAAGAAAGCAAGCGGGAAACGAACGGGAAACACCAGGGTGGTGCTTTTCGTAGGCACTCCGATGCTCAAGTCAGCAAGCTCGAGTGAGGCTAATTTAGTGAGAGTTAGGGAGAGAGAAGGTTATCAGAAGTCTAGTTAGAGACTATAACTACGGCTATGATGCAAAATTCTCGAGAGTGAGAATTGCGGGGTCTGAAGGTATAATGCATGTGTCTATTGTGAGAGAGTTGACCTCTGTTTAAATAGCGACTGCAAGATCTTTGAATCCTGGTAGAACCGAGAGTCCTTGGAGTTGAGGTTTTGTGAAAAAAGATAATCTTTGGCTCCCTTACCTCAATAGGAAAGGGAGTCCCAGTGGGTTTAAGACACGGATCTTTAGACGAATTAGGGTAGTGATGGACCTCTTCGATAGAGTTCGGATAGTACCGGGGTAAGTAGGCGACCCTAGGCTCCAAGTAGATCCTAAGTCTAGAAGGTGGTCTAGGATCAAAGGGTCTAGGCCCAGATAAACTGACAATAAGGCCTAAACGAATCGGGCCTTTGCTGATTGGGTCCAAATGGTGAGCAATTGGGTAGGTGTACCAAATGGACCTGATATGCAAACTCTGTTGCGGGCCCAATCGGAATTGGGCCTTGGCTTCGAGCTTTGTTGAAGGTGTCTTCGTCTTTGGGCCTATTCGAGTCGAGGATTTTTTTGCCCTAACAATAGCTTAATTAAACCTAAGTTACATATATATATTGATAATTTATTATAATAGATTCTCATTTCACTATGAATTTATGGGTGTTGATACAAAATATATATGTAGACATTTAAAATATTTATGATAATTTATATAATGATAATATATACATGATAATCTATTATTTTAATAATTTAGTAACATATTAAGCACATTTAATCTATGATTAATATATGTATGATAATAATTTCGTATATACACAATTACATATTATATATATATAAACCCAATAACTAACCTACTAACCCCGCCCAACCTAAATTTTAAAACAAAAATCCAAAACACAAGTTATTCGAACGATTTTGAACATTTTTTGAATAGCTTGTTTTGTTAATCGAACGATTTTGAATGGTGATTCTGTGTTTGTTCGAGTTCGAACATGATTTCGAATAACACATTATACTTATTGAACGATTTTCGAATTCGTTCGTATTCACTCGTTTGCAGCCCTAGCCTTGACCCAATCAATGGGCTGATCCCCAGGTCAAGTGGTCAGACCGATGGGTTTGACGTTTGTACCTAGTAACTGACAGTGTGTCACACAATGAGTAACACATTTACAAACACTTTCGAGAGATGTGGCTAGTGGTTCTCGGTGTGATCCTTCACGCTGTCTGCATGCTAAGCATTTTCGATATCTATTGCAAGACTCCTATTGTTCATGACATGGATCCCGTCACCCCTCGCTTCAAAGTGTTTGCTCGTTTGTCTCAGTAAAAAATGATTTAGAACGTCCCCGTTTTGATCGTGTTAGTGTTTTCTTATCGGAAGTGCATGTGATGGAATTCCGCTATTTTGGAAATTTTTTGGGTATTGTGTTTCTCAATTTGTCTCAATGAAGTAGTTAAAAGTGTGCGTTTTGAGCGGATCTGTGTTTGCTATTTTTTGGTGTTTGTTTGGGAAATTTTAATGAGAACATATTGCAAAATATATTAAAGGGGTCTTGGAAAAATTTTGTACAGCGGATGGTTTACGGGCTGATAAATTTTTTGAGCCGGATTCAGAAGGGAATTTCAGAGAACCATTTTTTGAGGGGTGTGTTTCAAAATCAAGGTCGTTGGGGAGTGTCCCATGCTCGGCCGCCTGCTGAGTCAAGGCCTGGACACGTTGCTCTAATTGCTGGTTTTTATGAGGATCCTAGCGCTGTTACAAAAGGTCAATATAATTTTTTTAATTCCTGTAAAGTTTGTGTGTGGCGAGCAACTTATTGTGTAAGCTAAAGACATTTTTGTTCGCATTTGCAGGATGGAAAGCTAATCCAGTTGAATTTGATTCGGTTTTTAATCAAAGCCAGCATACGATTTCTGATGGTAGCCCAGATATTGTTCCGATATTTTGTGGAGCCTTGCCACACAGCACCTAAAATACTTTTTTCTCATGACTATGAAGACTTTGCAACTGGTTCGTTTAGTCAATTTCTGTAAGCACAGAAAACATACATATATTTCATTAGTGTTCTTAAAGTTCTTTAGTAAATGCTAGAAGCAAAAAGAAGCTTTCTTAGAACTTTATGAATATAACCACGTCTTAACTGGCATGAACTGATATTCTTTCTTCTGCATTATAGTTGACTATATCTTGGTGTAAACTGGCTTGGGTGTGGAAAACCTAATCTTAACTCATTTACAATGCCTGAATTATTTATATCTTGGTGTGTTAGCTTTTATAGTTGTAACTTTTATTCAATGCTTTATCAATACGGTAGTGTTAGTGCAGATGCGTCTTTTTTGGATGAGTGGTCTTCTGATCAATTTCAGAGCCTTCTTAATAGGTCCAATGAAGACCCGAAGTTGAAGGAGCTACTACCACAAGATAATCGTGTTATATCTCTACATCTGCTTGGTTGTGATTCAAATGGACATGCACATCGGCCCTTTGCATCTATCTATCTCAATAATGTGAAGGTTGTTGACCATATTGCCAAGCGTATGTATTCTCTTCTTGAAGGCTATTTCAAGGACAATCGTACAGTGTATGTTCTCAACCGTATCATGGGATGCATGACAAAGGGCAGAATTATTCTATATCATATTAATTTGCCTTGGGAATTTTCTTCATTTCTTTCTAGAAAAAGAAAGATTTAGTGTTCCCCTTGGTGGAATGCTTGTTCACCCTCATTGTTAAATTTGTTACTTTAATAGAATATATTTATTCCCTATCTAAAACAATGCCGACATAATTACTGTTTTACTGGCCGGTAGTCATGGAGACGGTCAACCCGCAAACATTGATACCCCTCTCGTTGTTTGGGGAGCAGGTGTTAATTATCCCAAGCCATTATCTGGAACAAATCATTCTGATTGTGGTTTTCGTTTTGTCAATGAATATCCACATGACACTCCAACACCTAAAGAATGGGGTCTTGATGGCATTGAAAGGGTGGATGTGAGTCAAGCTGATATTGCATCAATCATGGTTGTGCTTAATTTTTGTCTCCGATAGTTTTGTTCTGAACCTAACCACGTCTCCATTATTTTTATTGGTCTGCTGATTGACTTGTCTATCAATCAACTCGTCTTGGATTGCCATGTCCTGTTAACTCAATCGAGAATCTACCGCTTGAATACATTAACATGAATGAGGTGAGTGCAGTAGATTTCCTTGGAAAGTGAACTTTTCCTCTGCTGTAATTAGTGATTCAAGTGTTGTAGTAGATTTTGAGCTGAAAATTTACATTTGTTCCTAAATTATAGTTTTGTTATTTGGAATTGTCTGAATCGAATATTAACTTGCAGAGAAGTAATAGAGATTTCATTTGCATTACAATGGTCAGGCAGAAAAAGTTGAAGCTGGGCTTGCCAATACGAAGCAAATTCTTAACCAGTTTCTTCGGAATTCACGTATCCTCTTTATATACCGTTTACTCAATATTAATTTGGACTGTCATGGGCAGAAAATTTTGAGAAGGTTTAAACATTACATTTTTATTCCATTGACAAGGATCTAAACTTTGTGTTATTTAATAATTGAATCTATCATATTACATTTTAATTTTAAAGTCATTTAAGAATTTCATGTTGTTCACTATCTTGACCGTTTAACCTTTAGTTTTGATCATTTTTGGAGCTTTTCTAACTTCAAATATTTTATGATTTTTTTATTAACTTTCATAAATTTTAAGCAGCTTTCATAAATCAGAGAATGAAAGAAAGCAAAACAGAGATCCTCTATTTCCAAAGCTCCCCTGTTTTCTGTCAAACTTTCATTAAACCAACAATAGTAATTTCAACATGGTGTAATACATCAAATTGTAATTCATCCTGTTGCCGTACGTACAATAATAGAAGATTAACAAATCGTTTATGAAATCATTTTATTTATTAATTAATATAGTTTAGGTTGCATTGACCATTTTATTCCTTTTCTGTAAAAATTAACGAAAAAGTACACAAATATACCATTTTTCAGTTTCTCGGGTCCCTTTCTTACCAAACAATGGCTTCAGACCTCTGCTCCTTCTATTGGCCACTTTCCTTTTAGTTTCTACAAGAGTATGCCTCTGTGTCTCCCCTTGAGTACTGTTCACACCGAGTACATGCAATTTTTTTAATGGCTAAATGTGCAATTTTGTGCTTGTTTTGTAGGTTTCATTAAGTAATGAAGAGGAATTTCTGTTTGGAAAGGTCAATTTATAGACAATGTTTACTTAGCATTGTTCAAACATGTGTAGAAATATTGTCAATTTTTTTCTAGCTACAATGTAAGAGTAAACAAATTTGTTTGCTACATTAGTTTTATATTGACAAATTTGGTTACAGGCACCAGCTCCACCACTAGTGAAGAAACCTACTGCTACTCCACCAACACCAGTGAGCCCACCCAATGCTAAACCACCACCACTGGTGAAGCTGCCCAAGACTACTCCAACACCAGTGAGCCCACCTCAGTATACACCAGCTCCACCAATAAACCCAGCCAAGGCTACACCACCACCACCAGTGAGCCCACCCACGTCCACACCACCTCCACCAGTAAGCCCACCTAAGTCCACTCCACCTTAACCAGTGAACCCACCCAGGGCCAAACCACCACCACCAGTGAACCAGCCTAAGTCCACTCCATCTCCACCAGTGAGCCCACCCAAGGCCACACCACCATCACTAGTGAGCCCACCAAAGACCACTCCACCTCCCCCAGTGAGTCCACCCAAAACCACTCCACCACCACCAGTCAGCCCACCTAAGACTACTCTACCAACAGTGAGCCCACCACTGTCTCCATTAAGGACAAAGAAAGGTAACAACATATGTATACAATAATAATACTGAGGAACAGACTTAAAATCTTAACTTTTTTTAGTCTTTTATTGACAATATATACTTTTTTTGCTGTATTTTTGGGCAGATTGCCTCCCATTATGTGGAGAGAGGTGTAAATTACATTCCAGGAAGAATCTGTGTGTTAGAGCTTGTGTTACATGCTGTGACAGGTGCAAATGTGTTCCACCAGGAACTTATGGCAACAGAGAGCTTTGAGGCAAGGGCTACACTGATATGACCACTAGAAACAACAAACCCAAGTGCCGTTGAAGATTTTTAATTAAAGTTAAAAATCTGGGTCCAGGCTTCATGTTAGCTAAAGTTTGCAATAATTTTATGTCTCTACAAGAAAAAAGAGAAAATTACCAGTTCATGTAGTAGTGTTAATTTTTCTATTGTGTCTACTGAAATTTCCTGTGTAATGTACTACCCCAGATAAATAAATATATATTAATGTATATTTATTGTTTCATTAAAATACTGTTTTAATGTCTCATCAGAGAAATGTAGCTTTCAATCAGTAAACTTGATTATTATACTAGCAGATCCGTGCCAACAAGCAAGTGACAATTTTAAAAGCTTTCAGTGGCAGCACCAATCAGCAGGAATGAGTAATAAATGAAAATGGGAACATGGAGCCTACAAGTTTCATTATAACCTACTGTGGCTCCACAATTTCCAGGATATAATAGTAAAAGAAACTCCAATGGTGAAAATCATTGATGATCCGCATTCAGGATCCGTGTGTTAAATTATGTTAAAATTTACTCAAAAGCTTTAAATTACCCTAAGTGATGTTTGAATTTTCCTAACCAAACAAGATGGAAGCTGAATTAACCATCCAAAGAGTCTATGTTGATGGGTCAGTTTAATTTGTTCAAGAATTAATTGCCACTCAATCTGGTTGTTGAAACAAATAACCACAAACACTACACTGGGGGCTAAAACTACAGTCAAATGAAATTAAAAAATTGAGTGTCACAAAAAGGTTAGTTTTACAGGTAGTTGGATAGAGAGTTAATAGAATAAGATATTTGATTCTATCATTGGCCCATGGAGAATGGGCAGTGAGTATCTGTTTGTCTGATTGTGATTTAAGAAGTGGGCCAAAGCTTGAACTCGACAATCAATTTGCATGCCTCTACTGTTGAGAAGCTAGACTGTATATGTATCAGAGTAACACAAGAAAAATCTTATTATTAACACTACAAATCATGCCTCTTAACTAAATCTTATCACATATGTATTCGTCTCGCTTATATCAATTAGATCTCTTCAGAGGTTTATCACTATAGTACAATCTGCAACTTTTTTCTATTGCAGGTGTGAAATTGAATTGCCAGCTGCGACCAGCCACATGCCTTCATAAATTAATATTTACGTGGTAGTTGTTGAAAATACCGACAAAACAAACACAATAATTAACGTTGAAAAGTAAAAAAGATATACGATTTATCCTAATTTGTTCCAATATAAGAACTACATCAAACATTCTAGATAATGAAGATTTTATTGAGTTCTAGAAAGCTGCTGCAATACCCAATAATCACGGCAGTTCATTCTTCCTCACCTCTCTTATGATAGTTTTTCTCACTTAAGTTTATCACTATTGCAATATGCATACAATAGTAAACCTAACCCTATTTGTGCTAATCTGATCTAACCCAACTCAAGCCCAAATATTTGCAAATCAATTATCAATTCATCAACGTAAGCCAAATAATTGAGTAAGACCTTCGAATTATTAGAGTTATCGACCACTTCAACATTAATGGGCTACACAGACACATTCGGAGGTCCCGTTGCCCAGACAGTGGATTTTTCTTTTTGGGGGGTTGTTGGGGCCTTCCCGATGAGCAGACGAGGGTACCTTGGGTAGCGCCCTTGGCCCATAGGCGGTTTGAGCTTTTTTCAAGTATAATCGCTGAAAGATTTCTTTAAATTATTAATTCTTTATTGGGTTTGGGCTTAAGAATAGAGATTTTTGTAATTCTAGGTTTTATCTTTTAAACTTAGTATATAAATATACTTTTATCTTGTAAAGATAAATTTTTTTTTTTTTTATAACTAGAAAGGTGAGAAAGTATTATAATAATATTGACTCTACCGAATGTAGTTTGTTAATTGTGTGAATCAAGATAAATTATACGTATTAATTTGTGTGTTTATTGTTATCTTGGTGTCGCATTAACAACGTAAGCCGATAATTCGCCATACCTTGCAAAGAACCAACCATATCCAACAGGATGTCCAATGACAATATTAATTACCAGCAATTGAGAAGAGCATGACAGTGACAGGACACATACTTGATAGCTCTGTAAAAAAAGCAAGGCCTCACACTGTACACTGTTGTTATTGTACGTTTGTCATGCTAGCTTTATTCATGTACATCAACAGCAATCATCATACACATTGCGTCTTCTTGGTTGTTTCTTAATGTGTTGTTAATTACTCTCAAGTCTCAACTTGATCTTCCTGTGTTTTCTTGGAGAAGAAAAGCAAAAAGCTCTTTTCCGTTTATAAAGCAGAAAGCAGAAAGATTCCTTACTGTTTTCCGTTTATTTTGGCTCCTAATATCTTTTACTGCTCCTCCTCTCCTGAGGGTCACATAATTCATCTCTAGCAACCAAGTGATTCAATTCTCAGGCCAAAACAATCCAAAAACTCTTATTCTTCAAAAGATATAGAATCCGTTCGTCCTTACAGGTACACTACTATTTCTTCACTCTTGATTTTATTTATTATTTTGTTTTATAAGTAAGATTCGAGTTCAACAGGTAGTTGGGATAGAGGGTTATTAGAATAAGATATTTGATTCTAGCATTGACCTATGGAGAATGGGCAGTAGGTATCTGTGTGTCTCCTTGTAATTTAAGAACTGGGCCAAAGCTTGTACACAACAATCAATGTGCATGCATGCAGTCTTGATCACCATACTGCTGTTGAGATACTGTTCATTAACACAACAAATCATGCCCCTAATTAAATCTTATCACATATATATTCGTCTTGCTTATGTTAATTAGATCTCTTCAAAGGATTATTACTATAGTACAATCTGCAACTTTTTTTTTTATTGAAGGTGAGAGATTGAATTACCAGATGCGACCAGTCACATGCCTTTACAAATGAATATTCCTGTGGGGTGTCATGGACGTTCAATGACAATATTAATTACCAAGCACTTTAGAGGAGTTTCTCCTCATATCATTCAGTGAAGCTACCAATAAAATGTCTTAGATCCCAAGTATTGAAAGACAGAATGTTGTGTGTGGAGTAATCAACTTTGAATTAAGAGGAATTTCCATTCCCCTGTTTTATGTCATACTTTCATCAGGCAAGAGGAATTTTGGTTTCCAATTGGATTTTTCTACTTTCTGTGTTGTTAGAATATAATGGCTTTTAAGTAGATAATTATAATATCAGTCAGTAATTTTTTTTCTAAAAACTAGAAATATATATATAAGAAATTATTATTATTATTATTATTATTATATATTTTTCATATCGTTTGATTCTTCTTCTTTTAATGAGAAGCCGGTGGTGGGCAGGCGGCCACACGACATGACAGTGACAAAACAGATACTTGATTGCTCTGCAGAAAAAACGAGGCCTCACACTGCACGCTGTTGTTATTGTGGGGTTGTCATGCTAGTTTTGCTTGATTAATTTACTTGACTTTTTGTTTCTTCAATTGGTAGTTGTTTTCAGACTCAATTATTACCCGCTCTCTCTCTCTCTCAAAACTATTTT
Organism: Pistacia atlantica; assembly: GCA_026229545.1. Classification (NCBI taxonomy): domain Eukaryota; kingdom Viridiplantae; phylum Streptophyta; class Magnoliopsida; order Sapindales; family Anacardiaceae; genus Pistacia; species Pistacia atlantica. The sequence continues at coordinate 28,365,863 of CM047900.1, read as the reverse complement.
GTCCATTTCTACTACTAAAGTCTTGGTCTTCCTTTCGTTTCAAAAGAAAAAAAAATCTACAGCAAAAATCTATCAATCTTTGTTGCTTATTATTGCTCACAAAGAAGAGAAGCAAACACTCAATCTGCTCCTTGAATACTTTGCTCTTACTCTGAGATTAAGCCATTAAGCTGCACTTGTTTTACTCTTTTCCTTCTGCGTTCTTTCTTTGCTCTTGTTTTCACTTTCAATTCTCTGTCATTTAATCACATTTACTTTATATTCAGTATCCAAAAAAAAAAAAAAAAAAAAAGAAAAAAAAAGAAGGATAGTATCCAGCATCATTCTCAACTTTTCTGGTTCTGATAGCAGAGATCTGTTTGGTTGAAGCTAAGATTCTGTTTACGGAGCTTTCCTTGTAAGTATTTTGCTTATTAACTCTGTTTCTTTTTCTCACTTTTTTCTTTATATCCAATATTCATAATTATGTGGCTTCCTTTAAGATAATTAGTAGTAGTTGGTGGGTGTAGTGTTTGCTGCCTCATTCACTGGCTAATAAGGCTTCAAGATACATAGAAACAAGATATATAATTACTCAATTCAACTGTTGCATACTTATCTATCCCACTTAAGTTTCGGTACAACCCATTGGACGAAACTTGCTACCTCTTGGATTATATAAATTTGTGTAAATATAAAACAAAAAGATTCATGTGTCGTGGATTGTTGCTTTGCATTGGTTAAAAAGATTCATGGATCAAACTGCTTTAAAACTAAGATTAAAATGACAATTACTAAAGTCTTGGTCTTCCTTCTTGTTGAATGATGAGCCTCTGTTTCCACTTCCCACGTTTGTCACGACCACCTACTTTGATTAAAGTTTTTACTTTACTTGATTCATTAAATCTACTTTACTCAATTGGTAGTTGTTTTCAACTCAATTATTGCTCTCTCTCAAAACTATCTTGTCCTTTCCTGGAGGCAACCATATCCCTTTACAGATAACTCTAAATCAAGATCCATGTGATTAATCATAGAAGGGGCAATGGTTAAGTAAACTTATCCTTTTGTGAAACGTCAAAAGCAAAATCAAATAAAGATATTGTGTATAATATCAGCTTTCCACTTTTACTTTTTGTCTTATCAAACAATACAAATAAAATACTTTACTGCTCAATACTTTTATTTCGTATTATTTCCAAAGCATTATGATCAGGACTCACTTCATTCTTAGATAATATTTCCAGCAGGAACAATTTCATCTATAAAGCCATAAAAACCCTTTTTCAGTAAGACAACAAGAAATCATCTTTGGGAAGTTTTAAAATTAAATTTGCATGGAGTAAAGGATAAAAGAATAGAGAATTGGAAGCTTCAAATAAAATACCTGATAGAACTATCACTTAGGTTTACAAAATAGAGAATTGATCGGTTTTAGGGAAAATTCGAGGGGTTACAGTAATAATCGCTTTAGATTTTTTATACTTAGGGTTTTTTTTTTTTTTTTTTGTTTAATACGTATAATTGTTATTTGTTAGGTAACTTTGGTTGAAGAGAAAATGGAAAGAAAGTGAAAGGATTTATTTGATTCATAGGAGAATAGAAAGAAAGTTATGGGATTTGATGAGAAGCTGGATAGAAATTGAAGGGTTTGTTTCGGTAAAGAGAAAATGGAATTTAAGGTGTTTACTATATATAAGTTGATGGCCTAAGCGACGATATCTTATATCAAGGGGATTGAAGAAATTATGTCAAAACTTGTGGGAGGTTAGGGATGATAACATCAAAATATTTCTCCACACAACATGACACTAACAAGATACATACTTTCATTAAACTCTTTATCAATCAAAACCGAGAATAAACAAAGCAAAACAGAGCTCCTCTATTTCCATTCCCCTGTTTTCTGTCAATTGTTCTACTGGTATTATTAAAGAATAGTTTATAGTGGTCATTCTTTATTCATACAAATTATTGATGCTTACCTGTATTATAATTTTATATACTTAAAATTGTAATTGATTCATCCTGCATTAGCTATAAAGTTGAGCCCCTTATTAAACAAATATTTGTTACTTGACCCCTGAAGCCTCCAAAATCCATTCCTACGAGGAATTTTTGTCTTTATATTTTTTTATGAATATGGTGTTGTTTCTATGGAAATTAAAGAAAGACTTTATCAATCTACTATTACCATTCAACGCTTCATCAATCTTTGTTGCTTATTATTGCTCACAGAGAAGAGAAACAAACACTCAATCTGCTCCTTGAACACTTTGCTCTTACTCTCGGATTAAGCCATTAAGCTGCACTTGTTTTACTCTTAATTTCCCTTTAAATATTTTGTTTTACTATATACTCTGTTGCTTCAGTTCTGCGTTTTTTCTTTACTCTTGTTTTCATTTTCAATTCTGTGCCATTTAATTAGATTTACTTCATATTCAGTATCCATAATTTTACTTCAAAAAAAAAAAAAAAAAAGATAATATCCAGCATCATTCTCAACTTTTCTGATTCTGATAGCAGAGATCTGTTTGGTTGAGGCTAAATTCTGTTTACGGAGCTTTTCTTGTAAGTATTTTGCTTATTAACTCTGTTTCTTTTTCTCACTTTTATCTTTATATCCAGGAGTATTCATCAATATGTAGCTTCCTTTAAGATGATTAACTGTTGCCTCATTCACTGGCTAAATAAGGCTTTAAGATAGATAGAAACAAGATATATAGTCAACTGTTGCATACTTATCTATCCAATTGGACGAACGTGCTACCTCCTGGATTATAGAAATTTGTCTTAAATATAAAACAAAACGCAATCTTAAACCCGGAAAATCTATCACATGGATCAATAATGGGATTCAATTCCAGCGTTGATTTTGTTATAAAACACCAGATTTATATAAATTAACCTTTGATTTCACTTTTTTTTAAGAAGAGTATTGGAATCTCTAAATATGTAATTAATTAAAGATTACCCTATTTTTATTAATATTAATTTCTTATTTGCACATAATAATCATAAATCATTGCCATCTGAGATATCAAATTTCCAATACTCCATATAATTTCCAATACAACAATACCAAAAACATTAGATTTAGCCCATGGAATGGTTATAAAATATTTTCAGCTTGAAATTGATAGAAAAAAAAAATATATTAATAGATGTAAGGGATTAATAACCACATGTCTGTTTGATTCTTACTCGCAGGTGCACTTGTCTAGCAGAGATCTGTTTGCTTAAAGCTAGATTCTGTTTACCCAACTTTCCTTGTAAGTATTTTTTTTAGTAACGCTGTTTCTTTTTCTTTGTTTCCTATCAACCTTTTCTCACTTTTTAGTTTTTTCTTTATATCCACTATTCATAAATATGTCACAAGAAATAGGCAATGGCTCAAGAAATAGCTGTGGCTGCTGGCGCTGAAGTTGTAAAAGAGGCTACATCAGATATATATGGTTTGCTTAAACAGCAGATCTCTTATGTGTTCAAGTACCAGAACTACATCAACGACCTCAAGAATCAAGTTCAGGAGCTCAGAAATAAAAGACAAATGGTGCAGAAACCTGTAGAGTCTGCTGAAAGACAGGGGGAAGAGATTTATGAACTTGTTACTACATGGCTGAGTGATGTGCATGAGTTCACTGAAGGGGTAGCAAAATCTATCATTGAGGATGAAGATAAAGCAAACAGGGGCGGCTGTTTCAAATTGGCGTCATGTCCTAATTTTATTCAACGTCACAGGCTTGGAAAAAAAGCAATGAAGGCCACAAAGGATGGTGCGGATCTCTTGGGGAAAGGAAACTTTAGTCATGTTTCCTACCGTCCTCCTCTACAGAGGACAGAATCCATGTATGTTAGAGGCTATGAGGCATTTGATTCTAGAAAGCAAGTTTTGCAGGAAATTATGGACACATTGAAGGATGCTAACGTTAACATGATCGGGGTGTATGGGATGGGAGGTGTGGGCAAAACCACACTGGTGAAAAAAGTAGCTTGGCTGGCCAAGGAAAACAAGTTGTTTGATGAGGTGGCCGTGGCTGAGGTAACACAAACCCCAGACTACAAAAAAATTCAAGAAAAAATTGCTTTTGATTTAGGCCTGGAATTTGGGCAGGAGAGTGAATATCAGAGAGCTGGTTTGCTACGAAATAGGATAAAGAAGGAGAAGAATGTACTTGTAATATTCGATGATATTTGGACAAAAGTCGACTTGGATGCAATTGGAATTCCTTTCGGGGGAGTTGAGAAACAAGGAAAAGATGACAAGGTGAGGCGATTCACGATATTGCTAACTTCTAGAAATCTGGATGTATTATACAAAGATATGAAGACTCAGAAGAACATCTCTATTCGTCCTTTATCTTTTGGAGACTCATGGAATTTGTTTCAAAAGATAAGTGGGTGATTCTGAGAAAGCCCCGATTTTCATCCCTGTAGCGTTCGGGATAGTTACAAAATGTGCAGGTCTACCGGTTGCAATTTCAACAATTGCAAATGCATTGAAAAGTGAGATTCTTCACGCTTGGAAAGACGCCTCGGTTCAACTAAACAGGTCCAATCCAAGATGCATTCTAGATATGGATGAAACTTTGTACTCTACTATAGAACTGAGTTACAATTTTTTGAAAAATGAGGAAGCAAAAGCACTGTTTCTTCTTTGTGCTCTAGTAACTGCAAGCAGCAGTATATCCATAGGTGACTTATTGAAATATAGTATGGGTTGGAGTTTTTTTGGAGATGGTTATACATTAGAAGAAGGAAGGAATAGATTGCAGAGGTTGATTGATCATCTCAAAGCTTCTTGTTTATTGTTGGATGACGATGACGATGACGACAGAGTTAAAATGCATGACATTATTCATGCTGTTGCTGTATCGATTGCCTCAACAGATAAGTTCATGTTTAATATTCAAAATGTCACTGGCTTGAAGGAAGTATTGGAGGAGAAAAAAGATTCAACCGCTATATCTTTGCCGTCTGGAGATATTTATGGTGAGCTTCCCGAAAAGTTGGAATGTCCAAAACTCAAGTTCTTTTTGCTAGATATGAGTAACAAAAATCTACAAATCCCAGATACCAAAAATCTACAAATCCCAGATACCTTTTTTGAAGGAATGACAGAACTGAAAGTTTTAGATTTGACAAGACTCAAGTTCTTATCATTACCTTCATCACTTTATTGCCTAAAGAACATTCGAACGTTGTGTTTCTATTTTTGCCAGCTAGAAGATGTAGCAATAGTCTGAAAGCTAAAGACATTAGAGATCCTTACCTTTGAGGGATCTAATATTGAACAATTGCCCGAAGAAATCGGACAATTGACTCGGTTGAAGTTGTTAAATTTGAGCCATTGTTTAAACCTTAGACAGATTGCACCAAATGTCATCTCCTGCTTGTCTCAATTACAAGAGCTATATATGGGCAAGAGCTTTGTTCAATGGGAGGTTGAAGGAGTCGATAATCAAGGACGAAGAAATGCTAGTCTTGAAGAGTTAAAGCGGTTGCCTAACCTAACAACTTTACATCTTCATATTCAGGATACTGGAGTTATGCCACGAGACTTGTTCTTTAAGAAGTTGAATAGTTATAAGGTATTTATAGGAGAAAAATGGAAGTGGTCTTGTAAATGTGACCTTTCAACTTCAAGAACATTCAAACTCAAGATCAACAATAGTATTTATTTGGGGCCTGGGATTAAAAATTTCTTGAAGATGACTGAAGATCTTTCTCTAGAGGAAATGAATGGTGTTAGAAATGTTCTTTATGAACTCGATATGGATGGTTTTCCACATTTGAAGCATCTGCTTGTAAAAGATTGTCTCGAGCTTTTATTTATCATTAAGTCAGTTGCTTGGAATCTAGCCTTTCCCAAATTGGAGTCCTTGATCCTTCATAATTTGATTAATTTGGAGAAGATATGTCATGGCCAACTCAATGCAGGGTCGTTCAGCAAATTAAGGATAATGAAAATAGAAAAATGTGATAGATTGGAGTATCTCTTTGCATCCTCCGCGGCAAAAAACCTTACTCAGCTACAAGAAATTGAAGTGACTGATTGTAAGAACCTGAAAGAGATTTTTGGTGAAGAAAATAAAGACCATGGTGATGAAATTGAAACAAATGATAAGATTGACTTCAATCAATTGTGTTCTCTAACACTACAACGTCTACCACAATTCATAAAGATTGGCTCTGACATGAGGGTATGTTTTGTATTTTTCATCTTTTATTTTATTTTGATGTAAAAAGGAGTTTTCTTATTAGTTTATAAGTTATGTTTGTGAACAAAGTTTATTTCCACAGGTCGTCTTTCCAAGATTGGAGAACTTGAAACTGGGCTCAATTAATATTGAGAATACATGGCTTGATCAACCTTTGGCAATGTCTTCTTATAGTCAATGCTTAAAAAGCTTAACCGTGGAGGAGTGTAATGGCTTGAAATTTTTGTTTTCATCCTCTATGGTCAAAAGTCTTAACCAACTCCATAAACTTGTGATAGGCAATTGTAAGTCAATGGAAGTAATAATCGACTCAAAAAGGGAAGAAGGAGAAGAAAGGATAATTGATATGAGCTTTCCTAAACTATTCTACCTGAAGCTTGAAGTTCTGCCAAAACTTGTGACTTTTGGCATTGGGAATTCAATCAAATTCCCGTCTTTAAATGAACTTCATATTGATGGTTGCTCTAATTTGAAGACATTCTTCTGCAAATCTTTTTATCCAGGCACGGTGAGAGAAGAACCTGAAGAAGAACTGAACTTGGAGAACTACTTTATTGATATAAACCCTCTTTTTGATGAAAAGGTGATTTGTCTTTATACTAAAAAATTATGTTGCCTATTGCTTTAAAAATGTTTTTTTTTATTTTGAAAGCAGATCAACCTTACCCAATATTTGGACATCTTTCTTATTGTAAGATTGTGGGTCTTTTATACAAAAATATTGACATCGTGGTTGTTTTTGCTACAGGTTGCTTTCCCAAACTTGGAGGTGATGGTACTCTTACACTTGGATAACTTGCAATTGATATGGCACAACCAACAACTCCATGCGGAATCCTTTCGTGAACTAAAAGTAGTGAGAGTCAAATTCTGTGAAAAGTTAAAGACTATTGTTCCATCTAATTCTCACGGACTTCTCACTTTTCACAATCTGAAAGAGTTAATTGTTGAAAACTGTTGGAGTATGAAAAGTCTCTTTCCAGTTACTATAGCTACTGGTCTTGTGCAACTTAATGACCTTCGATTAGTCTCCTGTGGGTTAGAGAAAATTGTTTCTGAGGAGGAAGTTAAGAGGGCCCCTAATTTTTTGTTTCCACAACTAACAGTCTTCCATCTTGGTAATTTACCAAAACTCAAATGTTTCTACTCGGGGTTGCATACAACGGAGTGGCCAATGCTAAATAGTTTGCGTGTGTATGGTTGCAAGAAGATAAAAATATATGCTTCAAAATTCCCTAGCTTCCAAAGGAAAGATGATGGGGAAAGCCAACCTGCCATTTTTCTGTTAGAAAAGGTATTATGATTTAAGTTTCATCCATACTCACTAAAAAATGCAACATGTTTATGATTATTCAAATTAATCTGATCATAACTTATTTTGATTATATATGTGCACAAATGCTATGGGACGGCCAATTTTCCATTTTACGTAGTATAACATAAATACTTTTATTTGGTTTCGCACTTTTTAATATGATATAATACCCCAAATGAAAATTAAGATTTAAACTAGGCGTCAGTCAATTTCAGTTTCCAATTCATAAGGACATTCATGTTTCTGTTGCAAATGAAAATAAACTAAGAAACACATTCCTTTTGCTTAGTTACAACAAAATCTTTTTTCTCTTTAAATCCATTGAGTTGATTTATAATAATCAATTGAATGTTTCAGCTGTGAGATATTATTCATTTTGCTAATTAAAAATTGTTGTTCATTTATGTAATTCCTGTTTAAAGTGTTTATTAACGTTGTAACATATTTATTTATTTGAAATATAGAAATAACATAATCATTTGGAGAAATTTTGTTGGTAATATCGACCGCACACATCATAAACCAAATTCTTATTTCCTGCATTAAAATTTGGCTCATAAAAGTAGATAAGACCTTTTGCCTTGTACATTTCCATTTACATTATTTCCAAATTAAAGATCTGGTTATATATGGGTCTACTTGCTTATAACTAGTTGTACTACTAATTAATAATTGTCAAGGCAGTTTAGAGTGAAGATTTTGGTGATCTAAGAATTTAAAAAAGAGGAAAACAAGGCAAAATTGGCAACTATTTGTCATTGATTATTTTCAAGTACAGGGGACGTTCTTTTATATTGTAAATGAGTGAACAAACAATGGAAGAAGATCTCAACCATTGAGCTTTAACAGAAAAACAAAAAAAATTCTTGACTGTCGTTGATTTTGCAGGGAAGTAAATCAACTTGTTCAGCAAGTTGACCAACTTGCATAACAGCCTTCAACAACTTGATCAACTTGCCTAACTACCTTATGCCACTTGACTTGCAACTTGATTTTGGTCGGGAAACATAACTTTTGCAGTTTTAGTTCGTTAGAAAGTACCAGTCATTAGCAGTCTAGAATCCAGCATTTGTTTGTTGTTTGAGCGCAGCTTGCATTCTCAATAATGATACTGATTGCTGCTTAAGTATATAACTCTGTTTCAATTCTTTTTACAGGATGCTAAGTTTTATCAAAGAAATTCACATATTTTAGAAATAACATGAAGTTTTTGTTTCTAAAACAAACATTTTATGTGCATGCAGGTTGTATTACCCAGCTTGGAAACATCTTCTTGCTTCCAAAATTTAACAAATTTGGTCATCGATGGCTTTGATCAGTTAAAATATTTATTCCCATCTTCAACGGTCAAAAGTCTTTTCAAACTGAAGAAGCTTGAGATATCTAACTGTAAGTTCATGGAAAGAGTAATAGATGAAGATGAAGAGAGATCAAGTAGGATGTTTTTTCCTAAATTATACGAGCTGAAGCTCACAGAACTTCCAAAACTCACAACATTCTGCAACTCCACTGCAAATATTGTTGAAATTTCCTCCTTATTCAGACTTTGGATTAAAAATTGCCCTGCTATTCAAACATTCATCTCCAATTCTATATGTGGTGGGATGACATCATCAAGCAAAGAAAATGAAGAAATGAGTGCAAAGGAGAACTATACTCGCATGCAATCTCTTTTTGATAAAAAGGTTATCCGTCCCCTTATTTTGTTTTCAATTTTTCTCTTTCCTATCTATTTTCTCATTTTTAACCACAGCTAATTTATATGTATATGATTTACTAATAAGGGATGGTTATTTGTAATTGTAATTGTAAATGAATTTTTCAGGTAAGATTCCCTAGTTTGGAGAGATTGGTAATCAGTCATGCTGATGAGTTGGTAAAGATTTGGGATGATCAAGTCTCTTTGGATTCCTTCTGCAAAATAAAAAATGTGCTTGTATACTTTTGTAAAAGACTTGTAAGTGTTTTTCCATCTAACATGCTTGGAAGACACCAGAAACTAGTGTGTTTGATGGTAGAAAATTGTGGTTCTGTTGAAGAGATATTTCAAGTGCTTGAGAAAAGGTCTGGAAAGGTGGAGGAAATTGTTGACAAGGAGGAAGCAGTCCCTAAGTTTGTGTTCTCTAACTTAGCCTGTCTGTCTCTACAGATGCTACCGAGTCTCAAAAGTTTATACCGGAAAATGCATATTTCTGAATGGCCAAATTTAATTAAGTTGTACGTACATGGATGTGATAATGTTGAGATATTTGCTTCAGAATTTTCTGGAATCCAAGGGACTCATGGAGAAAGTCAACAACCACTATTCTTGGTTTACAAGGTATGAGGCACAAGACTCAAATAAATCATGTCTACAACTCAAGTAAAGGCATTCTAACAAATTTTCTTAATTTTGCGTCTCTTTCTTATTTAATCTCTTAAAAGATATGTTAAACATATTTATTATTAGCAATGCGTGAATTTTATGTGAAATGTGTAGTATTATCATAATTGAAATAATTTTTCTTACTAGAAAACTCTGACATCATTATCATTATCAATAGAAGTAAGTTCTCATATATCTCTAATCTCACGATATTTAGTGCTATCCACATAAACTAATCATCTCTTATTTTTGGTTTCAACACTTTTTTTTTTTTTTTTTGTTTTTTGGTGATTGACTATTTTCCCAGGATGCATTCCCTAGCTTGGAAGAACTAGAGTTAGGTGAAATGCCCAAGTTGTTGCATATATGGAGAGGAAATTCTCAGCCTAGCAATGCTTTTCGAAATCTCAAGACTCTGAAAGTATCAAAATGTGACAGTTTAGAAAATTCATGGTCATCATCAATGTCTTTCCAGAATTTGGAGACTTTGCAAGTTTCAAAGTGTGATGGATTGAGATATTTACTGACCCCTTTGAAAGCTAAAACTCTAGACCGACTTACAAGAATGAATGTATCTGATTGCAAATTGATGGAGAAAATTATAACACATTTGGGAGATGAAGCACTGCAGGATCCAATTGTTTTCAACAGATTGGATTGTTTGGAACTTCACTGTTTGTCCAGCCTTAAAAGCTTTTGTTGTGAGGATTATACTCTTGAATTCCCATCCTTAAAAAAAGTAATTGTCAGGCAATGCTTGAAGATGGAGACTTTTTGTCATGGAGTTTTAAGCACAACAAAGCTGCAAAAACTACAATTGACAGAAGGAGAGAATGAAGTTGAAGAATGTTGGGAAGGCAACCTTAATTCCACTATACAACGTCTGTTCAAAAACAATACGGTATGTATTGACTCACCAGAATACCTCATGCATTTCTATTGTTTAATGAATTGAATTGGTTTAATTCATATTTTCTTTTATTTCCTTGATTCAATGAGCTATGCTTTATCATTACAGAATGTGCGAAGCTCCAAAGAAGCTTGAGGTCATTCCTTTAAATAGTTTGTGATACACCATGGCTCCGTTTCCCTTAGGTAAACAGAGACTTTGTTCCTGCCATCTTACTGATATTATCTTCACGTTTGGTTGAAGGTGGAGCGCCCTTTGTTTATTCATTTGTTCTGTTGTTTCACTTGTTGGACTTGTATTATGTATTCCAATTTCTCCAAGTTGCCAAACACTTTAGGCAAACAAGACGATACAATATGCAGTTTGTTAATTTCTATGTTGATGTATTATTTGCAATTATATTAAAACGGTAATATTAACTGAACAAAAGCCCTTGCTTACTCCACCTTAAATTTAGCATTTTGAGTACACAATAAAAGAATAAAGAAGAGGGAATTCTACCCTTTAGATTGAAATCCTATGTGTCCAATAAAGCTTAAAACAGAGATGAGATGTGACAATATAGATATGATCTGATACAAAAGGCCTTGTGATTGGGATATCAAATATTTCACATCTTCATTCTTAAATAAAGGCTTCTATCCTTTAAAGACACCTACACCTCTCTTACTATCCTCCATTCCATATTTCACCTAAACACTCAACTGCGGAATCAAGAAACACAAGCAAAAATGTAACAAAAAGGCTTCCATCATATAAAAGCACTCAAAAGACAGAATATTAAGATGGCAATTACGCAAATCAAATTGATATTCAATCTCACATTAAACCCAAAATCTCTTGCTCCATAGAAAATACAAATTAATATGTCAATGACGGCATCTTTGAATTCCCAATTAAACTCATTGGTACACCATTATAACAGCAATCTCAAGTAACTTATGCAGTGCAGAGAAAACAAATCCATACAGCCGAAGTCCATTTCCCCTCAAGAGTGTTCCAAAACCCTGGAGACCATAACAGAGCTCAAGTAAACACTCCATGCACACCAACTCTGTTTCTAAGTTCCTACAAAAACCTATTATATCCACCAGAAATACAAATATGCTCCCTCTACTACATTTGTGACACCATTCACTTTTTTCTCAGAAATAAAACTTGAGGTTCATGTCTCCAAAGAGATAAGTTGGCATCAAGTATAAAAGGAATAGAAAAACAGAGAATTTGAAGCTTTAAATGAAATATGAGAATGAAATTCTCTAATTGCCTGAATTTTACTAAATAGACAACTGAAAAACATCTATACCAGGAAGTACTACTGTTACTACATAAAATCCAACTTTTTTTTATTAACAGCTTTACAGCTAACTGTTGTTATTATTAGCATGAAAACTGCTCTATAACCACCCTCGATGGGTTCTTTTCATCCATACATCCGAGTTTGTACAAGAAACAAGAGGTTGATCAAAAGAATTCTACAAATAAATAAATTAATAAAGGAAGCGCATAGCTGTTTAAATCACTTCCATATGTTGTTAAAGATGTATATATCTACACAAGTAAGGACAGTTCATTAAATAAAGAAGTACGTATAGAAATGATTTTCCACATTCTACAATTGGTACTAAGATCAGAAGCAGTTACAAGATATGAAGATCAAATACAGATGGCAGAATTAAAATGTAATCAAAACAAACAATTAAAAGTAACATGAGAATGAAATTGCATGTAAGAAAAACTAAAGTATCATTTTCTTATGACCTTGGTTATAGCCCTAATAGATGTATTTGACATATATATCTAAGCGTGCAAGGACAACACATTTGAATACAAAAGTTTTCATTAAAAAGATCCAATTTCTACAATTCAACTAAACTTACACACAGAGTAGAGAAAATTTCAAATGAGAAAAATAGCCAAGGGCAACTGTGAAAGCCACATAATATTATTTCCATCATACATGAAGCGCAAAAGCAATTACAAGATTTAAAGATTAAACACAGATCGCAGAATTACAATGAACCAGGCAGCAGATATACAATGTGACCATCACCAAACTTTCCAAGAAAATAGTGATACCTTAACAGTTTCATCTTTGAATATGCCTCTGCAACATCACGTAATTTTCCAGTACTGTAGGTAGCAGAAAACTTTCCATCTGCAGCGCCATACTCCCCTAAGACCAGCAAAGGACCTGCAACCAAAACCAGCAATGAAGACACCTAACAGGGATGACCTATCTGGAATATACATCAAAGAAAAGGAAAGCTATATGGGACAGCATGTACTTGAAGAAATACTGAAGGAATCTTTGGCTTTCCAATAATCCGCAAATACGATTCCACCTACTCACAAAAAAATAAATAGATAAATTTCAAGTAGCAGAAGATGATAACCAGAAGAACTGCAAAACTAGAGAATAGATGCTATTGATTTATCCATCCATGAAAATCCAACTTTCATCAAGATATCTTGAAATCTAATTAAAAGATGCAATAAAATTGTTTAAATTACAATAAAAACTCCTCTAGTGACTGTCTTTTACAGCAAAACATTTGTACTGAAATGGTAAGTGCATAAACTATGCAAAAATAAAAATAAAAAATAAAAAAGCCTGGACTATTCTCTTGCATATTCTGCAAGTTATTCAAATCAATTGGATAATTAGTTCTTCTGGTTTTGAGATAATCTGTAACCATTAAGATAGTTACCTATTTCAATGGCATCTCTAAAATCCTAACGGATCAAAATACATATAGAAAAATTTGCTGTTTCGATATTCTGGAGTTCAAAGCATTAGATGCTCATTAATTTCAGATTAAAAATATTGATATTCCATAATGATTTTCCTTTTTGGAAGGTTGGCTGAATTAAATTTTCAATAATGACAATTGTCCTAGAAGAAATCATAATTGTGTGCAGGGTTCATTGCACATCATTCTAAATCCTAAATTATCGCTGCAACATGCTTATTTTGTGAATGAAATTTTGAATTTTATGAGCCTTTTTTAAACATGCTTAAAACAAACCTGGAGCCCATAAGAGAGCTTGAGTAAACACTCCATGTACACCAACTGTGTTTCTAAGTTCCTACAAAAACCTATTATGTCCACCACAAATACAAATATGCTCCCTCGACTACATTTGTGACACCATTCACTTTTTTCTCAAAAGTAGAACTTCAGGTCCATGTTTCCAAAGTGTTAAGTTGGCATCGAGTATAAAGGGGATAGAAAAACAGAGAATTTGAAGCTTAAAATGAAATATGAGAATGAAATTGTCTAAGAAATTTGCCTGAATGTTACTACATAGACAACTGAAAACCATCTATACCAGGAAAGCACTACTGTTACTAGATAAAAACTAACAATTTTTTTTTTTTTTTTATTAACATATTTACAGCTAACTGTTGTTATTGTTAACATTAAAACTGCTCTATAACAACCCCCAATGGTTTTTCATCCCTTACATCCGACTTTGTACAAGAAACAAGAGGCTGGTCAAAAGAATTCCACAACTAAACAAATAAATAAAGGAAGCGCATAGCTATTTAAATCACTTTCATGTGTTGTCAAAGATGTATATATCTACACATGTAAAGACAGTTCATTCAAATAAAGAAGTATGTATGGAAATCATAATTGAAGATCAGAAGCAGTTACAAGATATAAAGATCAAATACAGATGGCAGAATTAAAATTTAATCAAAACAAACAATTAAAATACCAACAGGAAACGTTTTTTTCTACCTACAAAAATATATGCCATCAGAGAAAAAATGGTAATATATTGACTCACCAATATATTTCATGCACTACGTTGAAACAGCCAACCTTCTAAAAAGGAAAGTCATTGAAAATTGCACTATGTTGGAAGGTTTCCAAAAACTGCACTATGTTGTTTGTTGATGCGTTATTGGCACTGTGAGTATTCAAAGTTTTTTCAGTGATGTAAACATATATCATGTTGATGCTTTCAAGAATTCAAAGGAAGATTTAGAAGTGTATACGAAAAGAGTGAGTTTTTCATATGTCCTACAACCATTTTTATGAATCAAATCAGAGAATAAACAAAGCAAAACAGAGCTCCTCCATATCCATTCCCCTGTTTTCTGTCAAATTTTCATTAAACAAACATAGTAATTTCAACATGGGGTAATAACGATCTATCTATTTAATGTAGGCTGCATAGACCGTTTTGTTGATAAATTGGTAAACAGTTTGCTATTTATCACCTCAATTACTAGGACTTTGGCAATATGTTATCATCTAAATCTGCCCACCACTCATACAGAATATTAAAATACCTTTGATTATATATGCACATTTTCCTACCTTCCTCTTTGTCCTCCCTTCCCCCAACCCTCTTCTTATCCCTCCCCTCGCACCCCCACTCTCACCACCGCACGCACCCACCCACCCGACTCGTGCATCCACTTACCACCATCTCACGTGACCCCACTTCCAGCGTAGCCCCTCACTGAATACAGCCCCCGATGATTTTCATCACTGCTACTGAGTTTGTGGATTTCTTTCATACATTTTTTCATTTCCTATGATTTTTCTTTTTTCTTTTTTGTTGTTGATTTGAGTGAAGTGGATTCTGATTTGGGTGGTTCATGATTTTGGTTTAAAGTGTTATTTTGCAAAGGAAGGAAGGGTGGGCGGCCACCGGGGATTCGCTGGAAGATGGAGACGCTGAGAGAAGGAAGGGGTGAGGGGCCGTACCGCCATAGAGTGGTTGGGCTTGGCGGAAAGGGGACGGGCTGATGAAGGTTTGCTGGTCTAGGTTGCATTGACTAATCTATCCCTGTTCTGTCAAAATTAACGAAAAAGAACTAACGACTGTTAAACAGTAGGGGTTCGAGAGTAATTTACACAACTAGAGGGGGTAAAAGTTGCATTTACAAAATAATAGACTATACTCAATTTTATATTCTCTTCTAAATGTAAAAGTGATTTTATAATTAAACAAAACAAGCACTCTAATAATTTAATCAAAATTTAAAATTAATCCATTAATGATTATGTGACAAGTTTTAATAATCTCAAACTAAGTCTTACTTTGATCATTTTGTTTATAAGAATATGAAACTCTCGTCAACTGAGTTGGTCTTTACTCTTGAGCTCAATTTTCTTATAAGAATGTGTACATAAATTTATTCTTATTTTGCCAGATTTCTTCCATCAATCTAAAACTTCTTTGCTCAATCTCTTTCCATATCATTTGAGTTAACTTTTACATTAATATGCGAATTAAATAAAGCATGTAACCATACCAATATTGTTAACTAAACCATGGGTTATGTTCTAGTGTATAATTTATGGGAATTAATATTTCCCAAACTATAATAATAAACATGCACTACTTTGTTATATATTGATCATAAATATTCTCTCTTTATTCAAGTTCAAGATATAGTTATAACAATGTTTTAAAACTCGGCTCGGCTCGACTGGTTCAATCGGGACCTGGAAGCTTCAACGAGCCGGGTTTATACTTTTCCTATTCACCCAAAACCCTAGGATTTGGGAGGATGATCGACGAACAATTGAAGGCCGGAATCTTGGGGCTTTTGAAGATAAAGTGCCGGTGAATGCAATGGTGGTGACAGCGTTGATTTTCGGTGGGTAAATTGACCGGAAATCGAACAAATCTGGCAGCGGCAACAATGAGATTTTGTCAAGAGGAACAGGGGAGTAATTCCTGGGTGATGAGGAGGGTTGTCGACGCTAGCGTGGATGAGATCTGGCCTGGAATGCTGACGCGGGCGTCGGTGAGATCTAGCCAAAATCAAACCTATTTCGGCCAGATCTTGAGTAGATTTTAATGGAAATTGGCTCAAGGGACAATTGGGGTTGCATCTGGGGTGTCGCCATGGCCAATCAGTCGCCGATCGATTTGCACTTGGGGTGTGTTTGATAAAGTTCAAACATATAGGACTTCCATTAATTTTTAGGGGTGTATTTGTTGAATTTTAAAAGTTTTTGTCAACGAGTCAACCCAGGACCCGGAAACTTTGCCGGGTTTCACCTCGGGTCGGGTTTTAAAACATTGAGTTATAATGAATTAACCATAGACTTAATTATAGAATATGAACATATGCATGTAATTAAACCTAAATTTACTATAATTAACAACATAAATAAATCAAACAGACAATCATTAAAAAAAAATAACTAACTAAACATAGATGTAATGAAACTTGAAAATAGGGATAAACCCAAAAATTACTTTTAGAAGGGACAAATACAAATCTAGAAATACTGGTACAAATACATAATAGTCAAAACAAAAATACCAAACCAAATTATTGACGCATATTGACGTTATAATTGATTTTATTAGAATCGACATGTGTCGATCTATTATAATCTGATAGAATCACCTATTTCTAATGAACTATTAACCATGAAGGTAATCAAAGATTTTGCCCCCTTCGTTGATAAAATAAAACTTTATAATTAAATGAGTACAATCGGGTGTCGACCACCCTTTTAAAACATAGCATAAAATTTTGTATAAAAACTAATAGAAATAAAAACTAACAAGTTGAATTGAGCTGACATTTATTTATTTAAAAAAAAAAAAAAAAAGGCATAAAAATTCATCAACGGATGTGACCAACTAATGTTGTCTTAAACATCAAAACTAAATTAAAGACAATAGGCTTTTGAGGGTGTCTCGACACAGTCACGCAACAACAACTCCCAGAAAACGGAAAACATAAACCGCAGATTGAAAACAGAAACACCAAGAAAACAAAGGTATGGACTTTGATGGGATCTTGGGCAGGAAACAATCATCTAAAAGCAGCAATCCCAGGAAAAAATGGCTCAAGACACGAGAGATGTGGCTAATGGTTCTCGGTGTGATCCTTCACGCTGTCTATATGCTAAGCATTTTCGATATCTATTTCAAGACTCCTATTGTCCATGGCATGGATCCCGTCACCCCTTGCTTCAAGGCGCCCGCCAAACGCCTCGTCCTCTTTGTGGGTACATTCTCGAAATTTTTGTGCACAAGGTGTTTGCTCGTTTGTCTCAGTTAACAAATGATTTAGAACGTCCTCGTTTTGATCGTGTTAGTGTTTTCTTATTGGAAGTGCTCATGTGATGGAATTCAGCTATTTGGGAATTTTTTTGAGTGTTGTGTTTCTTAATTTGTCTCAATGAAGTAGTTAAAAGTGTGCGTTTTGAGCATATCTGTGTTTGCTATTTTCGGTGTTTGTTTGGGAAATTTTAATGAGAACATATTGCAAAATATATTAAAGGGGTCTTGGAAAGATTTTGTACGGCGGATGGTTTACGGGATGATAAATTTTTTGAGCCGGATTCAGAAGGGAATTTCAGAGCACCAGTTTTGAGGAGTGTGATTAAAAATCAAGGTGGCTGGGGAGTCTCATGCTCGGCCCCCTACTGAGTCAAGGCCTGGACATGTTGCTCTAATTGCTGGTTTTTATGAGGATCCTAGCGCTGTTACAAAAGGTCAATATAATTTTTTTTAATTCCTGTAAAGTTTGTGTGTGGTGGGCAACTTATTGTGTAAGCTAAAGACGTTTTTGTTCGCATTTGCAGGATGGAAAGCTAATCCAGTTGAATTTGATTCGGTTTTTAATCAAAACCAGCATACAATTTCTGATGGTAGCCCGGATATTGTTCCGATATTTTGTGGAGCCTTGCCACACAGCACCTAAAATACTTTTTCTCATGACTATGAAGACTTTGCAACTGGTTCGGTCAGTCAATTTCTGTAAGCACAGAAAACATACATATGTTTCATTGGTTTTCTTAAAGTTCTTTAGTAAATGCTAGAAGAACAAAAAGAATATTTCTTAAAACTTTATGAATATAACCACATCTTAGCTGGCATGTACTGATATTTTTTCTTCTGCATTATAGTTGACTATATCTTGGTGTAAACTGGCTTGTGTGTGGAAAACCTAATCTTTACTCATTTACAAGGCCCAAATTATTTATATCTTGGTGTGTTAGCTTTTATAGTTGTAACTTTTATTCAGTGCTTTATCAATACGGTAGTGTTAATGCAGAAGCGTCTTTTTTGGATGAGTGGTCTTCTGATCAATTTCAGACCCTTCTTAACAGGTCCAATGAAGACCCGAAGTTGAAGGAGCTACTACTACAAGATAATCGTGTTATATCTCTACATCTACTTGGTTGTGATTCAAATGGACATGCACATTGGCCGTTTTCATCTATCTATCTCAATAAAGTGAAGGTTATTGACCATATTGCCAAGCGTATGTACTCTCTTCTTGAAGGCTATTTCAAGCACAATCGTACAGCATCTGTATTCACCCGTATCATGGGATGCATGACAAAGGTCAGAATTATCCTATATCATATTAATTTGCCTTGAGAATATTCTTACTTCATTTCATTCTAGAAAAAGAAAGATTTAGTGTTCCCCTAGTGGAATGCTTGTTCACCTTCATTGTTAAATTTGTTACTTTAATAGAATATATTTATTCCCTATCTTAAAAAAAAAACTGCTGACATAATTACCGTTTAACCGGCAGGTAGTCATGGAGACGGTCATCCCACAAACACTGATACCCCTCTCATTGTTTGGGAAACAGGTGTTAATTATCCCAAGCCTTTATCTGGAACAAATCATTCTGATTGTGGTTTTCGTTTTGTCGATGAATATGCACATGACACTCCAACAGCTGAAGAATGGGGTCTTCATGGCATTGAAGGGGTGGATGTCAATCAAGCTGATATTGCACCAATCATGGTTGTGCTTAATTTTTGTCTTTGATAGTTTTGTTCGGAACCTAATCATGTCTCCATTATTTTTATTGGTCTGCTGATTGACTTGTCTGACAGTCAACTCATCTTGGATTGCCATGTCCTGTTAACTCAGTTGGGAATCTACCGCCTGAATACATTAAGATGAATGAGGTGAGTGCAGTAGATTTCATTGAAAAATGAAGTTTTCCTCTGTTGTAATTAGTGATTTAAGTGTTGCA
This sequence comes from Pistacia atlantica, assembly GCA_026229545.1. NCBI lineage: Eukaryota > Viridiplantae > Streptophyta > Magnoliopsida > Sapindales > Anacardiaceae > Pistacia > Pistacia atlantica. The sequence continues at coordinate 28,346,081 of CM047900.1, read as the reverse complement.
GTAAATTTTGAGCTGAAAATTTACATTTGTTCCAATATATCAACAAAACTGTCTACACAGCCGACATTAAATAGCTAGATCATTGTTACACCATGCTGAAATTATTATTGTTTGTCTAATGAAAGTTTGACGGAGAACAGGGGAATGGAAATAGAGGAGCTCTGTTTTGCTTTGTTTGTTCTCTGATTTTATTAAAGGTGAATATCAAAGCTCCTTAAAATTTTTTCAAAGTTAATAAGAAAATCATAAAATATTTGAAGTTAGAAAAGCTCCAAGAATGATAAAAACTACAGGTTAAAAGAGTCAAAGCTTACTTAGGCATTACTTTTTCTAATATTATTTCTCTGGTGGAATGCAGGTTCCTCTCTTAATATATTTCCTGGCATGAAAGTATAAGATTGCAGCACATGGAGAACAAGACAGGCCATCCAACCAACCAATATAACTGAGAGCAATTACAGACATCAGCATCAACCAGTCATAAGTTTGAAAGTGTTGGACTCCTTGCAGCGCCGAGCTTCTTAGATTTTCTGAAAGCTTCATAGTCTGATAGAAATTAACTCCTCAATCCAATGACTTTAAAATTCTGAAATAGCTAAGTACATCAAACCGTCAAGATAGTGAACAACATGAAATTCTTAAATGACTTTAAAATTAAAAGGTAATATGATAGATTCAGTTACAAAGTTTAGATCCTTGTCAAAAGTTTTATTCCCATGACAGTCCAAATTACTATCGAGATTTAACAGGTAAGTTGGGATAGAGAGTTATTAGAGTAAGAAATTTGATTCTAGCATTAGCCCATGGAGAATGGGCAGTGAGTATCTGTTTGTCTCATTTTAATTTAAGAACTCGGCCAAAGCTTTAATTGGATCAGTGGATGAAAGATTTCAAATTTCGTTCATAAAGCATAAGATTACAGAAAAGAAAATATTACAAGTAACTTTATGAATCTCTCAAAAGAATTATAGTACTGTTTTGAACATATAAGCAAGCATGATACTTAACTATGATTTTTTTCCCCCTCTAACAAGTGAGGCCCAATCCGAAATGAATCAGCCCATTTTGGCTTAGTAACTTATTTTCTAACCTCTATTTATTTGAAGAACGGTGTCATCTAAGTCTCATATTATTTTTTATTCGTTAATTACGATTATTTGTTAATTGAAATTATTTAAATCACCTTCAGATACATACGAATTCTCTTTTATCAACCATTCTCTATCAAATACTTATTGTTATCCTTCTAAATTCTAATCTTAAATTTTGTAAACAAAATTCTAAATTCATTACAGCTTAAACCATTACAAACAGGTTCATAAACTAATTGAGAAACAAAGTAATAGAAATTGATTAAGGATTTTGATGAGCCATAATCTTCTTGTTTGTTAATTTTAAGTTCATAAATGATTCAATATAGTGTTAGAAAAATGCAGGAACTAGATTTAGGTTCATGAAGCTTCAGTGAAAAGGTTTTGTAAAAGAAATTTAAATATATTTAATTTTAACTTATTATTAAATTAAACTGAAATTTATTACTAATATGGGCTTACTTAACAAATTACCGGGCTTGAATAGCAACACTCTTATTTGATCAAGTCCCTAGTTTTGATGTTACTTTGAAAATTAATGATGATATTGTTAGTTTTTGAAATTCAGGGGGTGAAATGTTTTGTGCCAAAGATAGGGGTGACACTGTGACAGTGTAATTTATCCTATTTAGTATTTATATTTCTTCTCTTTTCTTTCTTTTTTATTTTATTTTGAGCTAAGAATATGTAGTACGTAGTGTTGTTCATAAAACAAAAATTTTGTTTGCAGGTTGTATTATTCAAACTGACACCACCATCTTCTAGCTTCATCTTTGATGGATGTGATCATTTAAAATAATTGTTTTTATCATCTATGGTCAAAACTCTTTTGCAACTGGAGCAGCTTATGATATGGAATTGTAAGTTGATAGAAGAGATAATAGTTGAAGAAGAAGAAGAGAGGATAGATAACATACTGTTTCCTAAACTTAAGGCAATAACTCTCGCTAATCTTTGAAGACTCAGAAGATTCTACAATTCCAGTGGGGAGATTTCGTTGAGCTGTTCTCCTTAGTGTAACTGTGGATTAAGAATTGTCCTATTATGAAAATATTCATCTCCAATTCTGAACGTGGTGAAATGACATCAAGCCAGGAACCTGAAGAAATGAACTCTGAGGAGTAAGGAGAACCTTCAACCTCTCTCAGATTCTTGATGAACTTGGGATTATTCTAACCTGGGATTCTTGATTAACTTCACACACATGTTTGATAAATTGCCTCACTCAGATATTTTGCAACAAAACCGTGAAGTGCCCGATGTTTACCCATTTATTATGTTGTTGTACTTGTTGGAAATGTTATATGACTTCAATTTCTTCAATGTCATATGCATTCCATTTTCTTCAAGTTGCCAAACACTTTGGGCATAGTTGGGTACTACATAACCATCTGCATATGTTGTTCACAAATCCAGTATTGAGTTCTTTTATGTGTTTTCATATTTGCATTATTAAATTATCTCAATGAAGATGTTAAAAGCTATACATTGAATATGTATACACAAAGTTTTATCAGTGTAGTAGAGACATACCATATCTGATTTAAAGAATTTAAAGGAACATTTCAAAGCGTAACTTGTTGATGTGTGATTTTGACATCAATAACTCACACGTGCAAAGTGTTAAGTTGCTCTTAGAAATTATATGTGAATGATTATGATATAGCTAATCAATATAATCAAATACAAAGACTAAACAATAAATGAGGAAAATGATTTTTAAAGTGGTCGGAATGTTTAAAGCAAATCCTACGTCTACTGTTTCTTTAATATATGAGAGCTTACAATAGGTTACGTATAGCAAACAACGAGTAGATGTACAATAACTAAGTATTTAGAGGGAATATCAAGTCAATCTCTTTCTTGTAGGTTATCTTTGCTCTAAAAATAAAGATTATAATCAGAATAATGGTTCAGTATCAGAATCCCAAAAATGAGACTTGGAGTCCTCTATTTGTAGTAGAAGAATTCAAGGTAATGATTACAAATCTGCAAGTGGGTAGGTGTGGTGCAAGTCCTTCCTTGCCTCTGATTGGCTGATAATTAGGATATATCCTCAAATTATCTGGGGCTTGGATAGTTGTGTGATCCTTAATCACTCATAGACAAAACTTGAATCTGCTAAGTTGATGACAACCATATTCTTTTTATCTTTGTTCGACGTGACAACTCTTGAATGGCGCAAAACCTTCTTGAACTCTGATTAGTTCTTACTGATGCAAGTTTACGTCAGCCTTGATTTTTTAGACATAACATAACTCAACAAAAGGAACATACTAGGAAGCATTTGTGTTGGGATATATTTGTAACTTATAAAACCACACCTTAAAAGGATGAAGAAGAGGAATATGAAGACTTGAAAGTCTTTGAAAGATGTGCTGAAAATAGTATGATAATCAAGAAACATAGGGAACAACTTCAAGCAGTTGATACGGAGCAAGCACTTGTATCATATTATTAAGAACATGAATAAAAAAGATGTTCAGTCTCACATAAACCCAAAATTCAAGGCTTCTGTTGCTTGAAAAAAAAAAAAATTAAAATTCCCATGTAAAACTCTTTGATACAGCATTATAACAATAATATGACCCAAACTTATGCGGTGCAAAAACAAACTTGTATACCAAATGTTTTTTTTGCCTTCAAAAGTGCTTCAAAACACAGGAGGCCACTAACAGAGCTCAAGAGAACACTCCATGCGCACTAACTCTGTTTCTAAACTCCTACAAAAACCTATGTTGTCCACCACATATACAAATATTGACCACATCATAACACCACAATCTCTCCATTCTTGGCACATGTCATTTTCCTTGTAGCACGTATATATGTAACTCGACACATGCACTGACGTAGAACGTTTGGCAGATGAATTCATGGAGTGGGCTAAACGTCAGAAATCCATGCGTAAAGCCCAAAGGGCTTAAATGAGCATGTCTCATTCAAACGGTCATAACTTTTTATCCGGGAAGAGTTACGAGGCCTGTAAGATACCGTTGGAAAGCTCATTTCAAGCTCGTCGACATGGGAATTGCTTTAGCTGGTTGGAGGTCATTTTGAAGGTCAAAATCCACCATTTTGGCGTGTTTCGAGGCTGTTTTATTTATTTGCGCATTTTTTCCTATTTTATTTCGGATTTTCTTGTTTTAATTGATTTAGTTTTTGTTTCATTTTGTTATCAAGAGTCTTATTAGGGTTGGTTGTCACCCTACATAAACTTATTTTTCATTTTGAAGACGAGGGAATGCATTATTCAAGTTTTTCTTCTACATGAATGTTACTACATAGACAACTGAAAAACATCTATACCAAGAAAGCACTACTGTTATTACAAATGATACTTGAAGATCAGAAGCAATTAATCATCTACCCACAAAAATATATATGCCATCAGAGAAAAAATGGTATTATATTGACTCACCAAAATATTTCATACATTTCTTTTGTGATTGATGTATTGAATTGCTTGAATGATATTTCTTTCATTATCTGGATTCAATATGTTATGCTTTATAATTACAGAATGTGCAGAGTTCTAAGAAAGATTGAGGTAATTCTTCATGCACAAACAAGAATAATATATGCAAGAATGAATTTATATTGTTTGAATCACTGAACACTAACAAATCCACTATCTAGTATTAAATTATAAGATTTAAGGAAGAAGAGAAGGAGAAGAAGTATCCAAGAAGAACTCTAAAAGTTTCATCCAAACTTATATTAAAGAAATTAAGATAATATTACTAATTCAAGATGAATAATATAATCGGTTAATGGAATACAAATGTTTGAATTCAAGAAATTAAGATAATGTTTGAATTCAAGAACTCCATTTAATAAATATATGTACGCCTTTTATTGTATGATATCCAGTCCAAAACAAAACACATAACTACAAATAAACCCATCTCGGACTCGGAGTTCAATATTGCCAAAATTTGGCCTAACATTAATGAAATGGGCTAAATCCAGAAAATGAGTTGGGTTCTTGAGCGGCCCACTGACTGACCCATTTCATGAAGATCATTAAGACTTTGGCATTATGTTATCATCTAAAGTTCATTTTTTTTTAATGTAAATCAAACCAGTAAACATGCTTACCTGTTTTTGTATTATAATTTCATACCATCTACTATACTATTTTTTTTTTTTCTCTTATAAATGCATCCAATTGTAATTTTGCAATAGGGGATTGTGAATTTACGCTTTAATGCATTATTTGTAGTATCAGTATAGAGTTTATGCTCTTTCTTGACCTATGAGTTGTGAAAGCATTTTGTTGACGAAAATATTAAACTATTAACACTACCTACGTTGCATTCAAAATTATGCAGGTTTTATTTTGACTTAGAATATACGTTGCATTCAAAATAAGAGAAAAGAAAATTATTTAAAAATACATTTACTCAATAAAGCAATTTTAAAACAATTAAGAAACTCTAGACTATAATACTATATCGTGGGTTTAAATCTAAATAGAATAAAACAATTAATATGGTTTAAACCCAAATATAATAACATTTTCGTCACTGCAGAAAGCTTGGTATATAAAGCAGTTTCTAAATTCCCATATGCGAATGACCGAGTTTTTTAAAATTCAGACCTAAATTATTTCAAGTAATGAGTTTGCTAATTTTTTTAAAACCTTTTACATAAAAATAGGGTTTTATCTTTTAATAAATTCGTCAAACTTTTATCTAAAGTTTATGTAAAGAACAAGAGATCATCAGGAAAGAAATTTATCTTGCTATTTGAGTTTAGAATCTGATCATAAAACTTTCACATTTTTCAATTTGGTATAGTTTACTCGTCCAAAGTCAAGGGGTGGATACAATTATATCCAATAGCAAAATCGGCAAGACACCAATTAAGGGGAAGAAGCCACCGCTGCCGCCATTACCACCACTAGTAACTCCTGCAACACTACAACACCTGTAACAATATCGGCCCAAGGAGAAGTACCAGCAGATCAGGAACCAAATTAAGCCATGGCTAATGGCTTATGTTCTATTGTATAATTTATGGAAATTAATATTTCCCATACTATAATAATAAACATGCACTACTTTGTTACATATTGATGATAAATATTCTCTCTTCATTCAAGTTCAAGAGATAGTTCTAATGAATAAACCATGGACTTAATTATGGAATATGAACATATGCATGTAATTAAACCAAAATCTACTAGAATTAATAACAGAATTCAATCAAATAGCTGATTATTAAAATATATATATATATATATATATATATATATATATATATATATATATATATATATATATATATAAAACTAAACATAGGTGTACTGGAACTTAAAAGTAGAGATGGACCCAGGAATTAATTTTAGAGGGGACAAGTACAAGTCTAGAAATTTCAGTACAAATACAGGGTGGTAAAAAAAAAAAAAAAACCCAAACCAAATTAATAAAAAAAAATTTTGAATGGGGTCACCAGCCCCCACTCATAGTCTAGCTTGAAAGAATTACGTGATTAATATAGATAAAACCAAATTAGAATTAGTGTTTTAGATCTCTCCCAAACCTTAAAAGATAGAATATTATGGGGGTTAGTAAATGATCAGTAACAGTGAAAGGTTATTATTCATCAACTTACGAATAATAAAAAAAATATATTGTAGTTTAGAATATACAACGAATGAGATATGTGTGTTAACTGTTAATTTTCTGAACTGCATTTAGGGTTTTAAATTAATACTCTTAAGATCTAATGAACTTGGAAATGTACATTTATGGAATCAAAATCAGCGAGAAGATAGTAGAATGTTTTACCTCCTCAACATTCACCTCTATACATAGAGAACATAATTAATACTAAGTGAATATTTTTGTAGGTTTTGTGCTTGTTTTGTAGGTTTCATATTTCTGTTTGGAAAGGTCAATTTATAGATAGTGTTTACTTAGCATTGTTAAAAAATGTGTAGAAATAGTCGTTTTTCTCTGGCCACCATGTAAGAGTAAACAAAGTTGTTTGCTACATGAGTTTTATATTAACAAATTTGGTTACAGGCACCAGCTCCACCACTAGGTGAAGACCCCTACTGCTATTCCACCACCACTGGTGAGCCCACCCAAGGCAACTCCACCATCACCAGTGAGCCCACCCAAGGCTAAATAACCACCCCTGGTAAGCCGCCCAAGACTACTTTAACACCAGTGAGCCCACCTAAGTATATACCAGCTCCACCAGTAGCGCCACCCAAGGCTGCACCACCACCACCAGTAAGGCCACCCAAGTCCAATCCACATCCACCAGTGAGCCCACCCAATGCCACACCACCACCACCAGTGAGCCCACTGAAGACCACTCCACCTCCCTCAGTGAGCCCACCCAAAACCACCCCACCACCACCTGTCAGTCCACCTAAGACTATTCCACCAACAGTGGCCTACCACTGCCCCCAGTAAGGACAAAGAAAGGTAACAACATATGTACACAATAATAATACTCAGGAATAGACTTAAAATCGTAACTTTTTTCAGTCTTCTGTTGACAATATGTACTTTGATTAATTTCTATTACTTTAAAAGACCCATAATCCTCTTGTTTGTTATGATTCAAGTGCTTGCTCTATTTTAGAAAAATTGCCCCCACAATTTTTTTTTTTTTATTTTTTGCCCCCATCGAGTGAAATTCCTAGATCCACCACTGTTTATGAAGTTTTGTAAAGTCAAAAAGTCATTTGCATACCCACATCTTGATTAGTTGTTCATGCAGTAAGATAAATATGTCAATACAATCAATTAGAATATCTAAAATTAAATCACACAATATCTCAATCGGTATCGTATTATAAGGTACTTCTTGTGAGCTTTTCTTCTGCTCTTTTCTTTCCTTTTTATTTTCCTTTTTAACTATAACTATATAAATTCATTTTTAAGAATACGTAGTACATAGTGTTGTTCATAAAACAAAAATTTTGTTTGAAGGTTGTATTATTCAAACTACCACCAGCATCTTCTAGCTTGATCTTTGATGGATGTAATCATTTAAATTACTTGTTTTCATCATCTATGGTCAAAAGTCTTTTCCAACTGGACCTGCTTGTGATATGGAATTGTAAGTTGATAGAAGAGGTAATAGTTGATAGAAGAAGAAGAAGAAGAAGAGAGGATAGATAACATACTGTTTCCTAAACTTGATATGTCTCGCTAACCTTCAAAGACTCAGAAGATTCTGCAATTCCACTGGAGATTTTGTTGAGCTGTTCTCCTTACTGGAATTGTGGATTAAGAATTGTCCAATTCTGAATGTGTTGAGATGACATCAAGCCAGGAACCTCTCTTTGATAAAAAGGTGAAACGTTCAGCTTTTTGATTTTTATATTTCTTTCCATATTTGTTCACGCCTCTTATATAGATTTGTATTATCTTATTTATTTCTTTTGTTTATTAGTTATTATTGAAATTATGATTGAAATTTTCAGGTAAGAATCGAGTTTGAAGGAATTGGCAATCCAAGGCATGTATGACTTGGAAAAAAATATGGGATGACCGTGTCTCTTTGGATTTCTTTTGCAAATTAAACATGTTTGCCGTATTTTCTTGTCAAAAACTTGTAAATATTTTCCCATTCAATATGCCTTGGATACCCCAAAAACTGGAAAATCTGATGGTAATGAATTGTGATTCTAAGTGCATGAGAAAAGCTCTTGCATGGTGGAGGAAACTGTTGCCAAGGAGGAAGCAGTCCCTAGGCTTGTGTTTTCCAAACTAACCAGTCTGACTCTATACATGCTACCAAATCTCAAAGGTTTATATGGAGGAACACATAGTTCAGAATGGCCAGTTAAAAAAGAGTTGATATTAATAGGATGTGAGAAAGTGGAGATATTAGCTTCACAATTTCAAAGCTTCCCAGAAACTCACCCAAATCAACAACCTCTGTTAAGCATCCAGCACTGAATGGAAGCTTCCAATAACCTGCCAGAAAGCACAATCCTTAATTATCCTAACAGAGCTTCTTCGGATAATAGGACAGCAAAGTCGGTCTCAATTGGATCAGTGGATGAAAGATTCACATTTTGTTCATAAAGCATAAGATTACAGAAAATATTACAACTTTATGAATCTCTCAAAAGAATTATAATACTGTTTTGTTCAACATACAAGCAAGTATTATACTTAAATATGATTTCCCTTCAAAAACAACCGCCGGCCCCCTCTCTTTTTCTAACATTGGCCACTGTCAAATAGATGTTCGTTTACGAAAGTGTAAATGAAGAATTAAGAATCTGAATTTATTTATCCAGCCATATCACTGCAGCACTGTTACAGAAAAATGAGACTGTTATCCAGGATTATTCACATTCACTTCAGCCAGCAAATGCTATAAACCAGGGGATAAAGCTAAACAATCACAAATCAATGAGGGTACAAGCTAGTTCACCAAAAATGGTCATAACAAGATTTCATTTACATAAATCTAGCAATCCAATATGATCAAAAGAAAAGGAAAACCAGTAGCTCAGAATTTATTATGTGGTGGTAGAGTATTCATGTAACCCGATGAAGGAAAAAGGTAAAGCACAACTATTAAAGACTTGAAAACTAATAAGTAAACAGCTAGCAGAATGATGCTCACAAAAATTAATCACCTGAACAACTTCATCATTCCGAGCACCACATTTTGGAGCTTGTTCCCCTGGAAATACATGTATACTAGCACCGGTAGCTCTCCTCATCTCAGAAATGATGTAGCCTCCTCTACCCAACAAATTGACAACCAATCTGCTGTGAGTGTACAAGAAGCCGAGCAACAACAGCATTGCTAGGTGCAAATCCAATCTCAGCAATTCTAGAATGCCACACGCATAACAGCATCCTGAGCAGGAGAGCGTCTCAGCTCGGAATTCTGCAATAGGTGAAACCATACAGAAAAATTAAGGAACACAAAATGATACTTTAGATTCAAAATGAAATATTATTAGTTATTTCAATCATTTAAAATTTCAACAATGATAACATGATTTTATATGAAAAGATTTTGTTGCTCAAAGAAATCTAAGCTTGGTATAACATCATCTGGACTGCCTACATTGGAAATCTAAGTGTGATATGTTGGATGACAGATTAGATCCACAACTCCCAGTCACACCCACCAAAAATAATCCACAAACCACCAAATGAGAGTACAATAACGTCCTAGCTCCTCAAAAACTAAACCAATGAACAAATTCATACCTAGAGGACAACAAAGAAACATATCAGGCACGAACAGTTTTGAAGACCTGATTGATGGCTTAATATTCTGACCATGACAAAATTCCCATTAATTTACCAGAAATTCAGCCCAAAGTTCCAAAAGTTTTTGCATTAGTAATCAAACACAAAAAGCTCCCTAGTTAGCAAAAATAAAAGAACATTACAGCTCTCCACAGAGTACTAAAGGAGTATAATTCAGAGACTGTTAAGTTCCCATGCCTTCGTGCAGATATCAAAACCACCCTCTCATCTGAATTGGGCACAACATCTGCAATCTTGTTTGATGCACCAGTTTCATTTTGAAAAGTCCGAACTATAGAATCACCTTTCCCTATCAAACTGCCAATTTTGTCGAGATGGCACAACAGCTTAAAGACAACATCCTCTTCAAAATACATCCTGTTGTGTGCTCCAAGACTCTCAGGCCCTAGACCAGAAGAATAACCCCTCCAATGAAAACCAGGAGCATAACCTCTCTGATGAAATGGCTCCACTGACGAGGGCATAGGATTTCCATGGTGCAGCATCCCTGGAGGTTTTGTTACATTAGTGTTGGCCGCATCTACTCTAGGGCTATCTTGAACACAACTCGAAACAGAAAAGAGTGTTTTCTTTACAGCTGAAAAGCTTCCTGTTATCTGCAAAACCAGATGTCCACGTAACTATATTGTAACGGCTAGAATAATAACATTACGAAATTCGAATACATAGAATTAAGTAACATGACAAATCACGCAATACATAAAAATGTCAACGCAGCAAGTCCAATTAACCACTCTCTTTTTCCTTGTGAAGTCGATAACTAGCGGTCATTCTACCATACGAGGAATCAACTAAGTAAAGGATTTATCGTCAATTGTTGCTGAGAATCACCTCAAACCCATCCAAACATCCACCTTCTGTCAACATATGGAACTCCTATAAAACCTTCCTCCTAACACATGGCTGAAACTAACAAGTAACAAATGGAAATGTTCATATACCTCCACAAGTTAGGTGAAAACTATAGTTCCTTAGCTTCATTAAATTGCCATCCCTTCATACTTCTCCACCCATTATTCAATCCTATTATCTTTTCACTACCTAAAACAACCGAAATTTCTCGATTTCTGACGAACCCCAATTTTTTTCCTTTTCAATATTTATTCAAATCCGCGACAAAATTCCTAACGTTTCATGTAAAAAATATAAGTTCCCCTGTAGCTTAAAAACAAAGAAGCATTATTATAACAAAGTTTTAAACCACTTCACCTGAGCCAATTCATCAGAACCCGAACCCGGTATTTGATCCTCGGCAAAAACCCTAACTTGGGTACCACCTCCACTCTTACTCTCAATCTTCTCCACAACTTTACCAAACCCTCTTCCAACTATCATCTTACACGTCACTTCTTCCGCCTGTTCATCCTTCTCTCCGGCTTCGCCCTTCACCATTCTCTCATACACTCTCACCAATGCCCTTTGCTCTGCGTCCACGACTCTTCTTCTTCTTCTCTGTTAACATTATAATGATCTTTATTGGTTGCGGGGTCTAAAGACTAAAGTTATTACGATTATGCAAACTTCACAAGAAGGGTCGTCGAGTACGCAGATTTTGGCTCCCGTTTTGAGACTGAAGGTGGCTGATGGTGGACTCCGATCTCCCGACAGCGGCGGACCGGACGAGCCGGAACTCGGTTGGGCCAATCTCCTTTTGGGCTCTTAAGAATAAGAAAATAGTTTAACATTGCTGATATTTTGTTAGAAAATGGGTTTTATATAATTTTCTCCTCAGGTTTCTTTGAATAAAATTTCTCTTTTAATTATATAAAATAACATTAAATTAGAGAAATAAAACTGATCATCCACTTCTCAAATAAATAAAATGATATCCTCAGATAAATATTCGAATTTTAAAAGTTTTATTCATGAATAATTTACATATATTTATAAGTTTTATTGTATTTTTATATAATTTTGTTTATGGGCACTTTTATAGTAAAATTTTTGGCAGTTTTGGTGGAATGTATAATCCCCATTTTATTTTAGTTTTAATAGTGATAAATACAAATCTAATTAAGTCTAACCAATGAGTATTTCTAGGATTGAATTTGGCTTAAGTTTGGTTAAAAAACTTGTGATTGGACTATTGTGAGGGGTGTGAGAATATGTTGTAACATTTGTTTTTCGTCATATACGTAGGCCGTCTGGCTGAACCACGTATATTATTGTATTGATTGTATGCTTGTTCTGTCATTAACTTTTTTTACATTGCTAATTGTTTGTAATCTTAAGGTAGGACAAATTATTCAAACTTGGGATTCTTGATTAACTTCAGCACACATGTTCTTACACCAAAAGTCCTTTTCCCAGGAGGCCACAACAGAGCTCAAGAGAACACTCTGTCTGCACCAACTTTGTTTCTCAATTCCTACAAATATTGCCCACATCATAACAACATAGCAAGGATGTGTCAGAATGTAAATTATCTGGTAATCAAGAAACAAATGGAAAATCAAACAACAGCTTCATTCTATACAAGCATTTAAAATAGAGCAAGCACTTGAATCATAACAAAGGATAAACAGATTACAGATAACAAATGATGAATTCAATCAACAAGCTTAGGTTGATTGGGATCACATTAAAGAGTAAGGACAGGATTTTCTTGTTCTCGCTAATTTGTTACTCATTGTCTACCAAATATATTGACTCTTTAATTTGAAAAAATAATTATACATTGTCATAATTCTAACCAACTTATTCAAAGGGAATAATATATATTGTGAATACAAGCATAAGATAAATATTGAAAACCAGCATATCAGAATCAAATCAACTAAGAAATCTATCAATATTCTTATCATATTGTTTCTGCTATGCGCACTTGGTTCACATTCACCTAAAAAGTGAACTGTGAGAACAAAGGAGCAAAATCTTCATATTATAAGAATCTAAAAACAAAGCATATATACCTCCCCCCTTTCTCTTCTCCGTTTATAAAGTAGAAAGCAGAAAGCATATATACCTCCTCCCTTTCTCTTTTCCGTTTATTTTGACACTTAATATCTTTTACATGCAAAAAGTGAGATTTGATTTAAAGAATTATGTAAGCACAAAGTTTTATCAGTGTAGTACACACATACAATATCTGATTTAAAGGAACATTTAGAAGTGTAACTCAACAAAAGGGTTAGTTTAATTCTTCAAAATAAGATGATGTTCAATCTCACTCTCACATATTCAACCCAGAATTCAAGGGCTTCTCTTGCTAAAAAAAATACAAATAACCATGTCAATGACGGCATCTTTCGGTTTAGAAAAGTTATAACAAAAGAAATAAGAATTGTCATGTAAAACTCGTTGATAAAGCATTATAACAACAATATGACCCAAACTTATGCAGTGCAAAAACAAACTCTTACACCAAAAGTCCTTGGAGGCCACAACAGAGCTCAAGAGAACACTCTGTCTGCACCAACTCTATCTCTAAATTCCTACAAAAATCTATGTTGTCCACCACATATACAAATATTGACCACATCATAACACCACAATCTCTCCATTCTTGGCACATGGCATTCTCCTTGTAGCACATATATTTGTAACTCGACACATGGCCTACAGAAAAGACAGCACTATGAAAATCACTAATTAGTACACAAGCCATTAACCTTGAAGTTTAACTAAGCCTCGCTCATGAACAAATTGCAGATGACAAATTATGAACTCAATCAACAAGCTTAGGTTGATTGAGATCACATTAAAGAGGAAGGACATGCATGATGCATGATTGGTTCTTTAAATTTTGCTTTGTGGTTCTTCGTCTATTAGGGCTCCAAGGAAGTGTGGCCATCACGTACAAAAAATGTTAAAAATAAGAATTCTGGTGATACTTTACATGATTATAACCAACTTCTTCAAAGGGAATAATATATATTGTGGATACAAGCATAAGATAAAGTTTTGGAGCATAAGAATTATTAAAGTTTTGGTCTTCCTTTCCTTCCTTCGAAGCAACCATATCCCTTTACAGATAATTCTTGGAGTTTGTTTACAGAAAGCATATATACCTCCTCCCTTTCTCTTTTCCTTCTATAAAGCAGAAAGCATATATACCTCCTTCCTTTCTGTTTTTCGTTTATTTTGGTGCTTAATATCTTTTACTGCTCCTCCTCTCCTGGGACTCACATAATTCATCTCTAACAACCAAGTCATCCATTTCTCACACCAAAACAATCCAAAAACTCTTAATTCTTCAAAAGATATTGAGTCCGTACCTCCTTAACTGGTACACTACTATTTCTTCACTCCTAAATTTATTTATTGTTTTCTTTTATAAGTTGATGAGGCTCTTCTCTTATGCTTGCAAATTTTGTTTTTCAGTTTATAGTATTAATTAAAGATTACCATATTGTTTATTAATATTAATTTCTCATCTGCACATAATAATCATAAATCATTGCCATCGGAGATATCAAATTTCTAGTAGTGCATATAATTTCCAATACAACAAAACCAAAAACATTAGCAAACCTCCCAGAGATTTGCATATAGCCCATGGAATGATTATAAATTATTTTCAGCTTGAAATTGATAGAAAGAAAAATAGTAGTAGAGGAGGTCACAAAAGAGCTCAAGAGAACACTCCATGTGCACCAACTCTACAAAAACCTATGATGTCCACCACATATACAAAGAAAGCCTCACTCATGAACGATTGCAAATAACAAAGGATGAACTCAATGAACTCAATCAACAAGCTTAGGTTGACTGAGATCACAGTAATGTAAGGACATGATTATAACCAACTTATTCAAAGGGAATAATATATATTGTGGTTATAAGCATAAGATAAATATTGAAAACCAGTATTTCAGAATCAAATTAACTATGAAATCTGTCAATATTCTGATCATATTGTTTCTGCTATGTTCACTGATATTGTCTTTGTATTTAGTTTGGTTCCTCATTCACCTAAAAAGTGAACTGTGAAATCAAGAAACAAAAACTTCATCTTATAAGAATCTAAAAACAGAGCAAACAATTTTCTTATTGTTTTTTAAACTTGAGACTTGATTGATCAGGTCTTGGTCTTCCTTCTTGTTGAATGATGGGCCTCTGTTTCCACTTCCCACGTTTGTCACGAACAACTTCTTTGATTAAAGTTTTCTACTTCAGTTGATTCATTGAATCTACTTTACTTTTTATTTCATCAATTGGTAGTTGTTTTCATACACAATTATTGCTCTCTCTCTCTCTCAAAACTATTTTGTCCATTTCTATTACTAAAGTTTTGGTCTTCCTTGCTGTTGTTGAATCACACACATTGCTTCTTCTTGATTGTTTCTTCATGTGTTGTTGATTACTCTTTAAGACTCAACTTGATCTTCCTGCGTTTTCATGGGGCAGAAAAGCAAAAAGCTCTTTTCCGTTTATAAAGCAGAAAGCATATATACCTTCTCCCTTTCTCTTTTCCGTTTATTTTGTTTTTCAGTTTATAGTATTAATTTTTGTACACAAGCAAGGTAACTAAAAGGAGCCAAAATTAATTAATTTATTCAACCACAAGATTATTTTATATCCCAAATAATATCTTATCTGCACATTATTATTATTTACTTTTATTAAGAAGAGTATTGGAATCTCTAATTATGTAATTAATTAAAGATTAATATTAATTTCTTATCTGCACATAATATGGTTTTTGTTAATTATGGTGGTGATGATCTGCTCTATGAGCATTGAGTTTTTTGTGTGCTTTCACATTTTCAAAGTGTTCATCTTATTATAACAAAGAATGAGTTGTAAGAATGAGCATAAATTCATCTTTTTTGTTTAATACTCTGATTTTTGTTATCTTTGTTGGAGTTATTAACCACTTCAATAATAACAGGCATGGCTTAGGAAAAAAAATCCTAATAATATTAAGTTTTTCTAATTAAACCTAGTGTATAAATTTATTATTCTCTTGTATGAGTGATATAACAAATCATAGGTAAATATATTTATTGTAACGAGAGAGGTGATGAGATATTTCAACAATATTGACTTTATTAAACGTAACATTTTTAGGGTAAATCAGGATAAATCGCGCATGTGTTTTCTCTTTATTGTTTATGTTATTTGGGTGTGATTGTTTGCTCTTTGGTTTCTATTACTCTCTAAGATTGTTTCAAATTCAATACTATATATTGTTTCTCGTAATTTTATAAGTGATTTTGTTTGCTCAAAGTAAAGTTTCATTTGACTGGTCCATTGTTTTACAGGTATTATTATAGTGGTCATTCTTTATTCATATAAATTATACATGCTTACCTCCTTACCTGTATTATAATTTTATATAGTTCAAATTGTGTTAAATTACAAATATTTGTTAGTTGACCGTTGAATCCTCGGTAAACATCATTTCTCCAAAATCCATTCCTACGAGACCTTTTTGCATGAATATAGAGTTGTTTCTTAAATTAAACAAAGACTTTATTAATCTTTGTTGCTGATTCTTGCTCACAAAGAAGAGAAACAAACACTCAATCTGCTCCTTGAATACTTTGCTCTTACTCTCAGATTAAGCCATTAAGCTGCACTTGTTTTACTCTTATCCTTCTCCTGAGTTTTTTCTTTACTCCTGTTTTCACTTTCAATTCTCTGCACTTTATTTACATTTACTTATATTCAGTATCCATAAATTTACTTGAAAAAAAAAAAAAAAAAAGAGATAGAATCCAGCATTGTTCTCAACTTTTCTGATACTGACAGCAGAGATCTGTTTGGTTCAAGCTAAGATCCTGTTTACGGAGCTTTCCTTGTAAGTATTTTGCTTATTAACTCTGTTTATTTTACTCACTTTTATCTTTATATCCAGTATTCATAAATATGTCGCTTCCTTTAAGATGATTAGCAGCAGTTAGTGGGTGTACCAAAATTAGTGTTAACTGCCTCATTCATTGGCTAAATAAGGTTTTAAGATAGATAGAAACAAGATATAGAATTACTCAATTCAGCTGTTGCATACTTAACTGTCCCACAAGTTTAAGTAGAACCCGTTGGACGAACGTGCTAGCTCTTGGATTAGAGAAATTTGTCTAAATATAAAACAAAACTGCTTTTAAAAAAAAAAAAAAAAAAACACATTATCATAGAGGCCATGGAGTGGTTATAAATTAAAGATTACCCTATTGTTTATTAATATTAATTTCTTATCTGCACATAATATTCATAAATCATGGCCATCAGAGATATCATGTTTCTAATACTACATATAATTTCCAATACAACAATACCAAAAACATTATCATAGAGGCCATGGAGTGGTTATAAATTATTTTCAGCTTGAAATTAATAGAAAAAAAATATATATTAATAGATGTATGGGATTAATAACTACATGTCTGTTTGATTCTTGCTTGCAGAAAAGATAATCAAACACACAACTACTGGTCCTTGAGCAGCTTTGAGAGAGATATAGCTCCAAGTGCACTTGTCTAGCAGAGATCTGTTTCCTTAAAGCTAGATTCTGTTTACCCAGCTTTCCTTGTAAGTGTTTTGTTTAGTAACTCTGTTTCTTTTTCTCACTTTTTTCTTTATATCCAGTATTCATAATTACGTGGCTTCCTTTAAGATGATTAGCAGTAGTTAGTGGGTGTAGTGTTTGCTGCCTCATTCACTGGCTAAATAAGGCTTTAAGATAGATAGATAGAAACAAGATATATAATTACTCAATTCAACTGTTGCATACTTATCTATCCCACTTAAGCTTAAGTACAACCCATTGGACGAAACTTGCTACCTCTTGGATTATATAAATTTGTGTAAATATAAAACAAAAAGATTCATGTGTCGTGGATTGTTGCTTTGCATTGGTTAAAAAGATTCATGGATCAAACCGCTTTAAAACTAAGATTAAAATGACAATTACTAAAGTCTTGGTCTTCCTTGTTGTTGAATGATGAGCCTCTGTTTCCACTTCCCACGTTTGTCACGACCACCTACTTTGATTAAAGTTTTTACTTTACTTGATTCATTAAATCTACTTTACTCAATTGGTAGTTGTTTTCATACTCAATTATTGCTCTCTCTCAAAACTATCTTGTCCTTTCCTGGAGGCAACCATATCCCTTTACAGATAACTCTAAATCAAGATCCATGTGATTAATCATAGAAGGGGCAATGGTTAAGTAAACATATCCTTTTGTGAAACGTCAAAAGCAAAATCAGATAATGATATTGTATATAA
Source organism: Pistacia atlantica (assembly GCA_026229545.1). Classification (NCBI taxonomy): domain Eukaryota; kingdom Viridiplantae; phylum Streptophyta; class Magnoliopsida; order Sapindales; family Anacardiaceae; genus Pistacia; species Pistacia atlantica. Next base: position 28,327,548 of record CM047900.1, on the reverse strand, counting down.
TATCAGCTTTCCACTTTTACTTTTTGTCTTATCAAACAATACAAATAAAAAACTTTACTGCTCAATACTTTTATTTCGTATTATTTCCAAAGCAGGCATTCAAACATTATTTAGAAAAGCATTATGATCAGGACTCACTTCATTCTTAGATAATATTTCCAGGAGGAACTATTTCATCTATAAAGCCATAAAAACCCTTTTTCAGTAAGACAACAAGAATTTAAAATTAAATTTGCATGGAGTAAAGGATAAAAGAATAGAGAATTGGAAGCTTCAAATAAAATACTTGATAGAACTATCACTTAGGTTTACAAAATAGAGAATTTATCGGTTTTATGGAAAATTCGAGGGGTTTACAGTAATAATCGCTGTAGATTTTTTATACTTGGGTATTTTTTTTTTTTTTTTTAATACGTATAATTGTTATTTGTTAGGTAACTTAGGTTGAAGAGAAAACCGAAAGAACGTGAAAGGATTTATTTGATTCATAGGAGAATAGAAAGAAAGTGATGGGATTTGTTGAGAAACTGGAAAGAAATTGAAGGGTTTGTTTCGGTAAAGAGAAAATGGAATTTAAGGTGTTTACTATATATTAGTTGATGGCCTAAACGACGATATCTTATATCAAGGGGATTGAAGAAATAATGTCAAAACTTGTGGGAGGTGAGGGATGATAACATCAGAACTTTTCTCCACACAACATGACACTAACAATACACATACTTTCATTAAACTTTTTATCTATCAAAACAGAGAATAAACAAAGCAAAACAGAGCTCCTCCATTTCCATTCCCCTGTTTTCTGTCAAACTTTCATTTAACTTTGATCATGTAAGAGGAATTTTGGTTTTCAATTGGATTTTTCTACTTCGTGTGTTGTTATATTGGAATATAATGGCTTTTAAGTATATAATTATAATATTGTATGGTGGAAGAGTATAGTTAATAAAGACTTTTGAGTGTTGAACATTTATCAAACTCTGTGTTAAAGTAATCCTACTCTAGCTGAAAAGTTGAGCCCCTTATTAAACAAATATTTGTTACTTGACCGCTGAAGCCTCTATAACATCATTTCTCCAAAATCCATTCCTACCAGGCATGTTTGTCTTTATCAATCTTTGTTGCTTATTATTGCTCACAAAGAAGAGAAACAAACACTCAATCTGCTCCTTGAATACTTTGCTCTTACTCTCAGATTAAGCCATTAATTAAACTGCACTTGTTTTACTCTTATCCTTATGCGTTTTTTCTTTACTCTTGTTTTCACTTTCAATTCTCTTCACTTTATATTCAGTAAGTATTTTGCTTATTAACTCTGTTTATTTTTCTCACTTTTATCTTTATATCCAGGAGTATTCATAAATATGTGGCTTCCTGTAAGATGATTAGCAGTAGTTAGTGGGTGTACCAAAGTTAGTGTTTGCTGCCTCATTCACTGGGTAAATAAGGCTTTAAGATAGATTGAAACAAGATACGTAATTACTCCATTCAACTGTTGCATACTTATCCATCCCACTTAAGTTTAGGTAAAACCCATTTGACGAACGTGCTGCCCCTTGGATTACATAAATTTGCTTAAATATAAATTATTTTCAGCTTGAAATGTCTACTCAATGTTTAATATCAAATTAATGATTTTAAATCTTTGTTTGATTCTTACTTGCAGAAAAGATAATCAATTAAGAAAAGAGATGGCAATGGGGGAAGAAATGGTTGTTGCTGTTGCTTCTGAGGTTGCAAAAAAAGCTACAGAGTCGGTGTATGATTTCATTCAACGGCATATATCTTACGCCTTCAAGCACCGGAGCTACCTCAATGACCTCAAGAATCGAGTTGACTTTCTGGGATATGCAAGAGAGAGGGTAGAACATCAAGTTGATGAAGCTAAAAGACGAGGGGAAGAGATTGAAAAGGATGTGGAGCATTGGCTGAAAAGAGTCAACGACTTCTTTGAAGGGGTTGTAAAACCTATCAATGATGATGAAACTAAAACAAACAAGCGTTGTTTCAACGTGGTGTGCCCTAATTTGATTAAGCGTTACATGCTTGGCAAGAAGGCAGCAAAAGCGGCACTAGATGGCACCGATCTCTGCGGAAAGAGGGAGTTGTTCATTAGAGTTTCTTACCGTCCTACTCTACAGAGGACAGAATCAGTTCTTCTTAGGGACTACGAGGCCTTTGATTCTAGAATTCAAGTTTTGCAGGATATTAAGGACACACTGAAGGATGCTAATGTTAACATGATTGGGGTGTATGGGATGGGAGGTGTGGGCAAAACCACACTGGTCAGAAAAGTAGCTATGCTGGCTAAGGAAAGCAAGTTATTTGATAAGGTGGCCATGGCTGAGGTAACACAAACCCCAGACTACAAAAAAGTTCAAGAGAAAATTGCTTTTGATTTAGGCCTGGAATTTAGGCAGGAGAATGAATATCAGAGACGTGATTTACTACAGAATAGGATAAAGAAGGAGAAGAATGTACTTGTAATATTCGATGATATTTGGACAAAAGTCGACTTGGATGCAATTGGAATTCCTTTCGGGGGAGCTGAGAAACAAGGAAAAGATGACAAGGAGAGGCAATGCATGGTATTGCTAACTTCTAGAAATCTGGATGTATTAAAAAAAGATATGAAGATTCAGAAGAACATCCTTGTTCGTCCTTTATCTGACGGAGACTCATGGAATTTGTTTGGGAAGATTGTGGGTGATTTGGCAGAAAACCCTGATTTTCATGATGTAGCAGTTCAGATAGTTACCAAATGTTCAGGTTTACCGGTTGCTATTTCAACAATTGCACATGCATTGAAAAATGAGAGTCTTAACGCTTGGGAAGATACCTTGGCTCAACTAAAAAGATCTAATCCAAGATGCCTCCTAGATATGGATGAAACTTTGTACTCTACTATAGAACTGAGTTACAATTTTTTGAAAAATGAGGAAGCAAAAACAGTGTTTCTTCTTTGTGCTCTACAAAATGTAGGCACTAGAATATCCATTGGCGACTTACTGAAATATAGCATGGGTTGGAGTTTGTTTGGAGATGGTTATACATTAGAAGAAGGAAGGAATAGATTGCATAGGTTGATAGATCATCTGAAAGCTCGTTGTTTATTGTTGGATGACGATGAAGATGACGGCAGAGTTAAAATGCATGACATTATTCATGCTGTTGCTGTATCGATTGCAGCAGCAGATAAGTTAATGTTTAATATTCAAAATGTCACTGGCTTGAAGGAAGTACTGGAGGACAAAAAAGATTCAAATGCTATATCTTTGCCGTATAGAGATATTTATGATGAGCTTCCCGAAAAGTTGGAATGTCCTAAACTCAAGTTGTTTTTCCTATTTAGGAGAGACAAAAATTTACATATCCCAGATACCTTTTTTGAAGGAATGAAAGAACTGAAAGTTTTAGACTTGAGTGGAATACAATTCTTGTCATTACCTTCATCACTTGATTGCCTAAAGAACATTCGAACATTGTGTTTGGATCATTGCCTACTAAGAGATGTAGCAATAGTCGGAAAGCTAAAGACATTAGAGATCCTTAGCCTTTTGAAATCTGATATTGAACAGTTGCCTGGAGAAATCGGACAGTTGAATCGGTTGAAGTTGTTAGATTTGAGCAATTGTTTAAACCTTAGATACGTTTCACCAAATGTCATCTCCTGCTTGTCTCAGTTAGAAGAACTATATATGGGCAATACCTCTGTTCAATGGGAGGTTGAAGGAGTCGATAATCAAGGACGAAGAAATGCTAGTCTTGGAGAGTTAAAGCGGTTGTCTAACCTAACAGCTTTACATCTTCATATTCAGGATGCTCGAGTTATGCCACGAGACTTGTTCTTTAAGAAGTTGAAAAGTTATAGGATATTTATAGGAGAGAAATGGGAGTGGTCCCATAAATATGACCTTTCAACTTCAAGAACGCTCAAACTCAAGATCAACAATAGCATTTGTTTGGGGCCTGGGATTAAAACTTTGTTGAAAGTGTCTGAAGATCTTTCTCTAGAGGAAATGAATGGTGTTAGAAATGTTCTTTATGAACTCGATATGGATGGTTTTCCACATTTGAAGCATCTGCTTGTAAAAGATTGTCTCGAGCTTTTATATATCATTAAGTCAGTTGCTTGGAATCTAGCCTTTCCCAAATTGGAGTCCTTGATCCTTCGTAATTTGATTAATTTGGAGAAGATATGTCTTGGCCAACTCAATGAAGGGTCTTTTAGCAAATTAAGGATACTGAAAATAGAAAAATGTGATAGATTGGAGTATCTCTTTGCATCCTCCTTGGCAAAAAACCTTACTCAGCTACAAGAAATCGAAGTGACTGATTGTAAGAACCTAAAAGAGATTTTTGGTGAAGAAAGTAAAGACCATGGTGATGAAATCGAAACAAATGATGAGGTTGACTTCAATCAATTGTGTTCTCTAACACTACAACGTCTACCACAATTCATAAAGATTGGTTCTGACATGAGGGTATGTTTTGTATTTTTCATCTTTTTTTTTTCATGTAAATAGGAGTTTTCTTATTAGTTTATAAGTTATGTTTACAGACAAGGTTTGTTTCTATAGGTTGTCTTTCCAAGATTGGAGAACTTGAAACTGTGCTCAATTAATATTGAGATTATGTGGCTTGATCAACCTCTCGCAATGTTTTCTTATAGTCAATGCTTAAAAAGCTTAACCGTGGAGGAATGTAATGGCTTGAAATTTTTGTTTACATCCTCTATGGTCAAAAGTCTTAAGCAACTTCATAAGCTTGTGATAGGCAATTGTAAGTCAATGGAAGTAATAATCAACTCAAAAGGGGAAGAAGGAGAAGAAAAGATAATTGATATGAGTTTTCCTGAACTATTCTACCTAAAGCTTGAAGTTCTACCAGAACTTGTAAGCTTTGGCACTGGGAATTCAATTGAATTCCTGTCTTTAAATGAACTTCATATTGATGGTTGCTCTAATTTGAAGACATTTTTCTGCAAATCTTTTTATCCAAGCATGGTGGGAGGGGAACCTGAAGAAGAACTAAACTTGGAGAACTACTTTATTGATATAAACCCTCTTTTTGATGAAAAGGTGATTTATCTTTATACTAAAAAACTATGTTGCCTATTGCTTTCAAAACTTTTTTTTCTTTTTTTTCAATTTTGAGAGCAGAACCTTACCCAATATTTGGACATCTTTCTTATTGTAAGATTGTGGGTCTTTTATACAAAAATATTGACATCGTGGTTTTTTTGCTACAGGTTGCTTTCCCAAACTTGGAGGTGATGGTACTCTTACACTTGGATAACTTGCAATTGATATGGCACAACCAACAACTCCATGCAGAATCCTTTCGTGAACTAAAAGTAGTGAGAGTCGAATTCTGTGAAAAGTTAAAGACTATTGTTCCATCTAATTCTCACAGACTTCTCACTTTTCACAATCTGAAAGAGTTAATTGTGAAAAATTGTTGGAGTATGAAAAGTCTCTTTCCAGTTACTATAGCTACTGGTCTCATGCAACTTAATGACCTTCGATTAGTCTCCTGTGGGTTGGAGAAAATTGTTTCTGAGGAGGAAGTTAAGGGGGCCCCAAATTTTTCGTTTCCACAATTATCAGTCTTCCATCTTGATAATTTACCAAAACTCAAATGTTTCTACTCGGGGTTGCATACAATGGAGTGGCCAATGCTAAATAGTTTGCGTGTGTATGATTGCAAGAAGATAACAATATATGCTTCAGAATTTCCTAGCTTCCAAAGGAAAGATGATGGGGAAAGCCAACCTGCCATTTTTCTGTTAGAAAAGGTATTATGATTTAGGTTTCATCCATACTCACTAAAAAATGCAACATGTCTATGATTGTTCAAATTAATCTGATCATCGCTTTTTCTGATTATATATGTGCACAAATACTGTGGGATAGCCAATTTTCCATTGTACGTAGTATAACATAAATACTTTTATTTGGTTTCGCACTTTCTAGTATGATATAGTACCCCAAATGAAAATTAAGATTTAAACTAAGCGTCAGTCAATTTCAGTTTCCAATTCATAAGGGCATTAATGTTTTTGTTGCAAATGAAAATAAACTAAGAAGCACTTTCCTTTTGCTTAGTTACAATAAAATCTTTTTTCTCTTTAAATCCATCGAGTTGATGTATAATAATCAATTGAATGTTTCAGCTGTGAGATATTATTCATTTTGTTGATTAAAAATTGTTGTTCATTTATGTAATTCCTGTTTAAAGTGTATATTAACATTGTAACATATTTATTTATTTAAAATATATAAATAACATAATCATTTGGAAAAATTTTGTTGGTAATATCAACCGCACACATCATAAACCAAATTCTTATTTCCTGCATTAAAATTGGGCTCATAAAAGTAGATAAGACCTTTTGCCTTGTACATTTCCATTTACATAATTTCCAAATTAAAGATCTGGTTATATATGTTTCTACTTGCTTATAATTAGTTGTACTACTAATTAATGATTGTAAAGGCAGTTTAGAGTGAAGGTTTGGTGATCTAAGAATTTAATAATAAAGAGGAAAACAAGGCAGAAATGGCAACTATTTTTCATTGATTGTTTTCAAGTACAGTGGATGTTCTTTTATATTGTAAATGAGTGAACAAAAAATGGAAGAAGATCTCAACCATTTAACTGTAACAGAGAAACAAAAAATTTCTTGACTGCCGTTGATTTTGCTGGGAAGTAAATCAACTTGTTCAGCAAGTTGACCAACTTGCATAACAACCTTCAACAACTTGATCAACTTGCCTAACTACCTTATGCCACTTGACTTGCAACTTGATTTTGGGCGGGAAACATAACAAACTTTTTCAGTTTTAGTTCGTTAGAAAGTACCAGTCATTAGCAGTCCAAGATCCAGCATTTGCTTGTTGTTTGAGTGCAGCTTGCATTCTCAATAATGATACTGATTGCTTCTTAAATATATAACTTGTGACACCTGTACCATATATATGAAAAAATTGTAGCATTTTTCTGTGTATATCGGTGAACTTGTTGATGAGTGAATGCTAACACCTACTTATTTGCTTGTTCATCAATTCTCAGGTCATACCGAATTTGGAAGTGTTGGGTTTAGATGCACATGACTTCAAATTGACATTCCTCCATAGTGATCTAGCTGAAAGCTTTGGCAAACTTAAACGACTTGTGCTGGGTAACTTTGATGATGAATCTGTTGCTTCTTTGTTCAGTTTCCTTCAAAGGTTAAATTGTTTGGAATCACTTTGTTTTTGCGTTAATAGTTTCAAAGAGCTATTCCCATATAAACAAGAACATATATGGAAACAAGATTCCCAAGTGGACAAATTTCTTCAAAATCTTCAAACTGTACAAGTAATTAGATGCCATTGTTTGACAATTTTGATGCCAACCGCAATGTCTTTCAAAAATCTTACAACTCTGGACACTTGGAGCTGTGATGGAGTAGTCAACATACTTGCATGCTCAGCAGCCAAAGCTCTTGTCAATCTCACAACAATGAGAATAAGAGACTGCAAGTTAGTGATAGAGGTAATAGCCAACGAGGGGGACAAAGAAGAGGAGATTGTTTTTGGCCAACTGAAAGTTTTGGAGCTTTACTGTTTATCAAGCCTCACATTCTTCTGCTCAACCAATTATTCCTTTAAATTCCCTTGTTTGGAGTATGTTATTGTGAGTCAATGCCCAAAATTAAAGATCTTCTCTCAGGGAGTCTTAAGCACACCTTTGCTAAAGAAAGTACAATTAACGAGAGAGGATGACCCAGAATATTTTTGGAAGGAGGACCTCAACTCCACTATCAAGCAGATGTTTACAGATATGGTATTTATTCTTTAACGAAATCATTATCTTTCCTTTTACAACATTGCTATTAATATATATATATATATATATATATATATATATATATATATATATATACATATATATATATATATATATATATATATATATATTTTATAGATATTACTACTAATATATATGATGATTTGTAATACTATTTATGATATTGTTTATATTATAATTTTGAATTAATGATAGAGATTAATGCAATAGTGCCAAAATCATGACTACAAGAGCTATTATCTTTTATAGACTAGGATGAAAAGTTGCCAAACTCCTATTTCAATTAAAAATTTATAATTCTAGGATTCCACGAATCTTAATCTACTATGGCATGTACAAATCAATTACATGCTAAGCAAGTTTGAAAAGCGTACATTGATACTTGTTCAAAATTTTCGCTAAACTGTTTTTGAACATTTATTTTGTGTTATGATTCGGGATCTAGTTTTTCTCAGTCTGTTCTATAAGGGTCATTATGCCTTGGTTAAATTTATATGAGAACTACTTACAACTCGGACCATGTACATTTTTTTTCTTGCACAGTTTCAAAGTAGATTACAAAGACGAAACTAAATGATATTTGTTGTGCAAAATTGCATGAAAAAAGATTTGTATAATATGATTTATAATTTTGTACTATTTTTTTTTTTTCATTTTGTTGTTATTATATATTTACAGTTATGTAGTGGCTATTTTCTTTGGTTCATGTCTAATAAGTAAAAGCATTAGATTTCCAATCGTTCCATGGCTTTTTATGTCCAACTTTCAGGTGGTCTTATCATAGAGGGGCGCTTATTAAAGCTATAAAGAAGTACAAAATGATTATTTTTTTAATCTTTTAGTGAAATACTACTTTGGATTCCAATCAGTGTGACTACTTATGTTTTAGAATAATAGAATAGAGATGTAGTTTTTTGCTACATCAACATGAAATTTGTTATTATGAGTTAGCACATCCAATATTAAAATTTCATTGACATTCATATATAAATATTCATTTTGTTAAGCTTCAAATACTTTTCTATGTTTTAGTCTTTCAAAATTCAATATTTTAATCCAATATTTTGGGTTTCACAGGTTGGTTTCCGTAGCTTTGAACATTTGACACTCTCTCAATTCCCCAACTTGAAAGAAAAATTATGGAATGGTCAGGTACCAATCGACTTACTCTGGAATTTAAAGACATTAGAAGTGGATAACTTTTCAGATATGTCAAGTGCTATTCCATCCAATGTGTTATGCGGCTTCAAAAATCTGGAAATGTTGGATGTAAGAAGTTGTGAGTCGCTAGAACAAGTGTTTGATTTGGAGGAAAATCGTCAAGAAATTCTGGGCTTAAAGAAATTGAAATCTTTGAAAATTGACAATTGCAACAACTTGAGATATATATTTACACCGTCTATGTTGTTGGGTCTTGTTCAACTTCAGAAGATAGAAGTGAAAAACTGTGCTTTGATAGAAGAAATCATCAAAAGGGAAGCGCAAAAGGATGCAGTGAGTGATAAAATCGTAATCCCTCAATTAAACTCTGTTGTGCTTGAGTCATTGCCTAACTTGGCACGCTTCTATTCGGGAAGTGATATTTTGGAATGTCCTCCCTTGGAAACTATTATCATTAAGGACTGTCAAAAGATACATATGAAGGAGTTTAGTGTCCATCTTGCATCTCTTTTCACCGTAAAGGTAAGTCTATTTCAATTCTTTTTACACAATGATAAGTTTTATCAAAGAAATTCAAATATTTTAGAAACAAAATGAAGCTTTTTGTTTCTAAAACAAACATTTTATATGCATGCAGGTTGTATTACCCAGCTTGGAAGCTTCTTCTTGCTTCCAGAATTTAACAATCTTGGTCATCGATGGCTTTGATCATTTAAAATATTTGCTCCCATCTTCGATGGTCAAAAGTGTTTTCAGACTGAAAGAGCTTGAGATATCTAACTGTAAGTTCATGGAAAGAGTAATAGATGAGGATGAAGAGAGATCAAGTACAATGCTGTTTCCTAAATTATACCAGCTAAAGCTTAGAGATCTTCCAAAACTCACAACATTCTGCAACTCCACTGCAAAATTTGTTGAAATGTCCTCGTTATTCAGACTGTGGATTGACGGTTGCCCTGCTATGCAAACATTCATCTCCAGTTTTGTATGTGGTGCCATGACTTCATCAAGCAAAGATCATGAAGAAATGAATACAAAGGAGAATTTTACTCAGATGCAATCTCTTTTTGATAAAAAGGTGATCTTTCCCCTTATTTTGTTTTCAGTTTTTTCTTTTCCTATCTATTTTATCATCAAATCTAATATATATATATATATGTTTATAAGTTACTAATAATGGATGGTTATGTCGTAACTTTAATGGTACATGAATTCTTCAGGTAAGACTCCCTAGTTTGGAGAGATTGCAAATCAGCTATGCTGATCAGTTGGTAAAAATATGGGACGATCAAGTCTCTTTGAATTCATTTGGAAAATTAAACCGTGTGTTTGTAAGATTTTGTAAAAAACTTGTAAGTGTTTTTCCATGTAAGATGTCTGGGAGACACCAGAAACTAGAATTTTTGCAAGTGCAAAACTGTGATTCAGTTGAAGAGATATTTGAAGTACTTGAGAAAAGCTCTAGTGGGGTGGAGGAACTTGTTGAGAAGGAGGAAGCAGTCCATAGATTTGTGTTCTCAAACTTAATCGGGCTTTGTCTACAGATGCTACCAAGTCTCAAAAGTTTCTATCCAGAAATACATATTTCAGAATGGCCAATTTTAGAAGAGCTTATGGTATATGGATGTGATAACGTGGAGATCTTTGCTTCAGAATTGTTGAGCATCCAAGGGACTCATGGAGAGAGTCAACAACCGCTGTTCTTTGTTTATAAGGTATGAGCCTCAAGTACTCAATTAAATCATGTCTACAATTTAATAAGTAGAATGCAATGTACATTTTTCAGAATTATGACTCTCTTTTACTTATTTTATCATTAACAATATGTAAATTTTATTTTAAATGTGTAATATTATTCCTAATTGGAATAATTTTTCTTATTGAACAACATTGTCATCATTATCATTATGAATAAAAGTAAGTCTCTAAATATCTCTAATCTCACCATATAAACTAAACTAATCATCTCTTCTTTTTGGTTTCTACACTTTACATTATTTCTTTTCTTTTCTTTTTTTTTTTTTTTTTTTTTTTTTTTTGTGATTGACTGCTTTCCCAGGATGCATTCCCTCGCTTGGAAGGGCTAGAGTTATGTGAAATGCCCAGGTTGCTGCATCTATGGATAGGAGATTCTCAGCCTAGCAATTCTTTTAAAAATCTGAAGGCTTTGAAAGTATCTGGATGTGGCAGTTTAGAAAATCCATGGTCATCAACAATGTCTTTCCAGAATTTGGAGACTTTGCAAGTTTCAAAGTGTGATGGATTGAGATATTTACTGACCCCTTTAAAAGCTAAAACTCTGGATAGACTTACAAGAATGAATGTATCTAACTGCAAAATGATGGAGGAAATTATAACACGCTTGGGAGATGAAGTATTGCAGGATCCAATTGTTTTCAACAGATTGGATTGTTTGGAACTTCATTGTCTGTCCAGCCTTAAAAGCTTTTGTTGTGGGGATTATACTCTTGAATTCCCATACTTGAAAAAAGTAATTGTCAGACAATGCTTGAAGATAGAGACTTTTTGTCATGGAGTTATAAGCACACCAAAGCTACAAAAACTACAATTGACAGAAGGAGAGGATGAAGTGGAAGAATGTTGGGAAGGCAACCTTAATTCCACTATACAACGTCAGTTCAGAAACAATATGGTATGTATTGACTCACCAGAATACCTAATGCATTTCTATTGTTTAATGAATTGAATTGGTTGAATTCATATTTTCTTTTATTTCCTCAATTCAATGAGCTATGCTTTATCATTACAGAATGTGCAGAGCTCCAAAGAAGATTGAGGGCATTCCTTTAAATAGATTGTGATACACCATGGCCCCGTTTCCCCCAAGTAAACAGAGACTTTGTTTCTGCCATCTTACTGATATTATCTACGCATTTGGTTGAAGGTGGAGCGCCCTTTTTTTATTCATTTGTTCTGTTGTTTCACTTGTTGGACTTGTATTATGTATTCCACTTTCTCCAAGTTGCCAAACACTTTGGGCAAACAAGACGATACAATATGCAGTTTGTTAACTTCTATGTTGATGCATTATTTGCAATTATATTAAAACAGTAATATTAACTGAACAAAAGCCCTTGCTTACTCCACCTTAAATTTACCATTTTGAGTACATAATAAAAGGACAAAGAAGAGGGAATTCGAAGCTTTAGATTGAAAGCCTATGTGTCCAATAAAGCTTAAAACAGAGATGATATGTGACAATAGATATGATCTGATACAAAAGGCCTTATGATTAGGATACCAAATATTTCACATCTTCATTCTTTAAATAAAGGCTTCTATCCTCTTAAAGACACCTACACCTCTCTTACTATCCTCCATTCCATATTTCACCTAAACACTCAACTGCGGAATCAAGAAACACAAGCAAAAATGTAACAAAAACGCTTCCATCATATAAAAGCACTCAAAAGACAGAATATTAAGATGGCAATTACGCAAATCAAATTGATATTCAATCTCATATTCAACCCAAAATTCAAGGCTTCTCTTGCTCCATAGGAAATACAAATTAATATGTAAATGACGGCATCTTTGAGTTTAGAACCAAAATTATAATGAAAAAAATGAGAATTCCCAAGTAAACTCATTGGTACACCATTATAAAAACGTAAACTCATTGGTACACCATTATAAAAACAATCTCGTGTAACTTATGCAGTGCAGAAAAAACAAACCCATACAGCCAAAGTCCATTTCCCCTCGAGTGTTCCAAAACCCTGGAGACCATAACAGAGCTCAAGTAAACACTCCACAGCAACTCTGTTTCTAAGTTCCTGCAAAAACCTATTACGTCCACCACAAATACAAATATGCTCCCTCTACTACATTTGTGACACCATTCACTTTTTTCTCAGAAATAAAACTTGAGGTCCATGTCTCCAAAGAGATAAGTTGGCATCAAGTATAAAAGTGATAGAAAAACAGAGAATTTGAAGCTTTAAATGAAATATGAGAATGAAATTGTCTAAGAAATTTGCCTGAATTTTACTAAATAGACAACTGAAAAAAATCTATACCAGGAAGTACTACTGTTACTACATAAAAACTAACAACTTTTTTTTATTAACAGCTTTACAGCTAACTGTTGTTATTATTATCATGAAAACAGCTCTATAACCACCCTCAATGGGTTCTTTTCATCCATTACATCCGAGTTTGTCAAGAAACAAGAGGTTGGTCAAAAGAATTCTACAAATAAACAAATAAATAAAGGAAGCGCATAGCTGTATAAATCACTTCCATATGTTGTTAAAGATGTATATATCTACACATGTAAGGGCAGTTCATTAAATAAAGAAGTATGTATAGAACTGATTTTCCACTTTCTACAATTGGTAATAAGATCAGAAGCAGTTACAAGATATGAAGATCACATACAGATGGCAGAATTAAAATGTAATCAAAACAAACAATTAAAAGTAACATGAGAATGAAATTGCATGTAAGAAAAACTAATGTATCATTTTCTTATGACCTTGGTTATAGCCCTAACTGATGTATTTGACATATATATCTAAGCGTGCAGGACAATGCATTTGAATACAACAGTTTTCATTAAAAAGATCCAATTTCTACAATTCATCTAAACTTACACACAGAGTAGAGAAACATTTCAAATGAGAAAAATAGCCAAGGGCAACTGTGAAATCCGCATAATATTATTGCCATCATACATGAAGCTCAAAAGCAATTACAAGATTTAAAGATTAAACACAGATCGCAGAATTACAATGAACCAGGCAGCAGATATACAATGTGACCATCACAAAACTTTCCAAGAAAATAGTGATACCTTAACAGTTTCATCATTTGAATATGCCTCTGCAACATCACGTAATTTTCCAGTACTGTAGGTAGCAGAAAACTTTCCATCTGCAGCGCCATACTCCCCTAAGACCAGCAAAGGACCTGCAACCAAAACCAGCAATGAAGACACCTAACAGGGATGACCTATCTGGAATATACATCAAAGAAAAGGAAAACTATATGGGACAGCACGTACTTGAAGAAATACTGAAGGAATCTTTGGCTCTCCAATAATCCGCAAATACGATTCCACCTACTCACAAAAAAATAAATAGATAAATTTCAAGTAGCAGAAGATGATAACCAGAAGAACTGCAAAACTAGAGAATAGATGCTATTGATTTATCCATCCATGAAAATCCAACTTTCATCAAGATATCTTGAAATCTAATTAAAAGATGCAATAAAATTGTTTAAATTACAATAAAAACTCCTCTAGTGACTGTCTTTTACAGCAAAACATTTGTACTGGAATGGTAAGTGCATAAACTATGCAAAAATAAAAAAAATAAAATAAAAAGCCTGGACTATTCTCTTGCATATTCTGTAAGTTATTCAAATCAATTGGATAATTAGTTCTTCTGGTTTTGAGATAATCTGTCACCATTAAGATAGTTACCTATTTCAATGGCATCTCTAAAATCCTAACGGATCAAAATACATGTAGAAAAATTTGCTGTTTCGATATTCTGGAGTTCAAAGCATTAGATGCTCATTAATTTCAGATTAAAAATATTGATATTCCATAATGATTTTCCTTTTTGGAAGGTTGGCTGAATTAAATTTTCAATAATGACAATTGTCCTAGAAGAAATCATAATTATGTGCAGGGTTCATTGCACATCATTCTAAATCCTAAATTATCGCTGCAACATGCTTATTTTGTGAATGAAATTTTGAATTTTATGAGCCTTTTTTAAACATGCTTAAAACAAACCTGGAGGCCATAAGAGAGCTTGAGTAAACACTCCATGTACACCAACTGTGTTTCTAAGTTCCTACAGAAACCTATTATGTCCACCACAAACACAAATATGCTCCCTCTACTACATTTGTGACACCATTCACTTTTTTCTCAAAAGTAGAACTTGAGGTCCATGTTTCCAAAGTGTTAAGTTGGCATCAAGTATAAAGGGGATAGAAAAACAGAGAATTTGAAGCTTAAAATGAAATATGAGAATGAAATTGTCCAAGAAATTTGCCTGAATGTTACTACATAGACAACTGAAAACCATCTATACCAGGAAAGCACTACTGTTACTAGATAAAAACTAACATATTTACAGCTAAATGTTGTTATTATTAACATTAAAACTGCTCTATAACAACCCCCAATGGTTTTTCATCCCTTACATCCGACTTTGTACAAGAAACAAGAGGTTGGTCAAAAGAATTCCACAACTAAACAAATAAATAAAGGAAGCGCATAGCTATTTAAATCACTTCCATTGTATTGTCAAAGATGTATATATCTACACATGTAAAGACAGTTCATTCAAATAAAGAAGTATGTATGGAAATCATAATTGAAGATCAGAAGCAGTTACAAGATATAAAGATCAAATACAGATGGCAGAATTAAAATTTAATCAAAACAAACAATTAAAATACCAACAGGAAACGTTTTTTTCTGCCTACAAAAATATATGCCATCAGAGAAAAAATGGTAATATATTGACTCACCAATATATTTCATGCACTATGTTGAAACAGCCAACCTTCCAAAAAGGAAAGTCATTGAAAATTGCACTATGTTGGAAGGTTTCCAAAAACTGCACTATGTTGTTTGTTGATGCATTATTGGCACTGTGAGTATTCAAAGTTTTTTCAGTGATGTAAACATATATCATGTTGATGCTTTCAAGAATTCAAAGGAAGATTTAGAAGTGTATACGAAAAGAGTGAGTTTTTCATATGTCCTACAACCATTTTTATGAATCAAATCAGAGAATAAACAAAGCAAAACAGAGCTACTCTATATCCATTCCCCTGTTTTCTGTCAAATTTTCATTAAACAAACATCGTAATTTCAACATGGTGTAATAACGATCTATCTATTTAATGTAGGCTGCATAGACCGTTTTGTTGATATATTGGTAAACAGTTTGCTATTTATCACCTCAATTACTAGGACTTTGGCAATATGTTATCATCTAAATCTGCCCACTACTCATACAGAATATTAAAATACCTTTGATTATATATATGCACATTTTCCTACCTTCCTCTTTGTCCTCCCCTCCCCCAACCTCTTCTTATCCCTCCCCTCGCACCCCCACTCTCACCACCGCACGCACCCACCCACCCGACTCGTGCATCCACTTACCACCATCTCACGTGACCCCACTTCCAGCGTAGCCCCTCACTGAATACAGCCCCCGATGATTTTCATCCCTCCTAAATTTTATCTTCTCTTCTAAATGTAAAAGTGATTTTATATTTAAACAAAACAAACACTCAAATAAATTTAATCAAAATTTAAAATTAATCCATTAGTGATTATGTGACAAGTTTTAATAATCTCAAACTAAGCCTTACTTTGATCCTTTTGTTTATAAGAAAATGAAACTCTTATCAATTGAGTTGGCCGTTACTCTTGCGTTCAATTTTCTCTTAAGAATGTGTACATAAATTTATTTTGATTTTGCCATATTTCTTCCATCAATCTAAAACTTCTTTGCTCAGTCTCTTTCCATATCATTTGAGTTAACTTTTACGTTAATTAGCGAATTAAATAAAGCATGTAACCATAACAATATTGTTAACTAAACCATGGCTTATGTTCTAGTGTATAATTTATGGGAATTAATATTTCCCAAACTATAATAATAAACATGCACTACTTTGTCATATATTGATCACAAATATTCTCTCTTTATTCAAGTTCAAGAGATAGTTATAATGAATTAACCATGGACTTAATTATGGAATATGAACATATGCATATAATTAAACCTAGATTTACTATAATTAACAACATAAATAAATCAAACAGACAATCATTAAAAAAAAAAAAAAACAATTAACTAAACATAGGTATAGTGAAACTTGAAAATAGGGATAAACCCAAAAATTAATTTTAGAAGGGACAATTATAAATCTAAAAATATTAGTATAAATACATAATAGTCAAAACAAAAAAAACCAAATCAAATTGTTAACGCATATCGACGTTATAATTGATCTTATTATAATCGACATCTGTCGATCTATCATAATCTAATAGAATCATCAGATTCTAATGAACTATTAAACCATGAAGGTAGTCAAAGGTTTCGCCTTCTCTGTTGACAAAACAGAACTTCATAATCAAATGAGTACATAGCATAAAATTTTGTATAGGACTGATAAAAATAAAAACTAACAAGTTGAATTGAGATGAGATAAGATTTATTTATTAAAAAAAAAAAAAAGCATAAAAATTCATCAATGGATGTGACCAACTAATGTTGTCTTAAACATCAAAACTAAATTAAAGACAATAGGCTTGTACCTAGAAACTTTGAGGGTGTCATTGTCCTCTACACAGACACTAGGGGTGAGCACGGTAGTGGGTAGAACCGGAATCGAAATCGGAACCGGTATTATGCGGGTAGGTTCCGGTTCCAATTTTTTGGAACCGATACTATGCGGTTTCGATTCAGGTTCTTGTGTGTGGAAGGCAAGCAGAAACCAGGAACTGTAAAAGGGTACCTGTTTGGAAGCAGTGTAACCTAATCGAATCTAACCTAGATGAAGTGGGCAGGTCTGCCCAATTTTTCCCTTAACCGAGATATATGGTTTCGATTCCTAAGCCAGGTGTGGAGGAACCGAAACCGAAACTAACAAAGTGGTACCCGTTAACCTGTAAGGGGTACCTAGTTTGGAACCGATTTTTGGAACCTGTTTTGGAACCTGGACTATAATGAAATATTTGTGAAATGTGAATAATGGAGGGTTTCTATTATTTTACATATAAAAAAAATTAAAATAGAAAAAGTTAAATTTTTAGAATAACATAATTAAATAAATATACGAATACAATTATACTTATTACATATAAATTACACCATATTAAAAGCTTTAATATATTATAATACATTAATATTAAAGTTTTGATTAATTAAGTGAATAATTGGAATTATGATCCAATTAAAAGTGTTTTACATTTTTAATGTTATTAAAAGAATTATTTTTGAATAAAATAGTATATTTGATTGAGTAATAATATATTTAGTTATTTACTTCAATTATCAAGTTCTAAGTATATCTATAATAAATTTGTAATTAATTAATTATATATGATAAATTGATAAACATTAATAAATTTAATTACTAGTTAAATATCATACTTAATCAATTATAACATTACATTATAGTTAAATGATTACTTAATTAATTATAATCTTATAATATTACTTAATTGATTTATAGTATAATTAATTATAGCATTACATTAATTGATTACTACTTAATTAATTGACTTATAAGTTATAACATTTAGTATATTACTTAATTAAATAATTAGAAATTTAATTAATTATAGCATTACATTATAGATTTATAGTATAATTACTTAGTCAATTATAACATTTTATTATAAACATTAATACAAACTTAATTAAATGATTAAAAATTTAATTAATTATAATATTACATTAAAAATTTATAGTATGATTACTTAATAGTTAATTCACTATAACATTACTTTATAGTATGATTATATAATTAATTATAACATTACATAATTAAATGATTACTTAATTGATTATGACATTATATTATAAATATTACTAATTACTAATTTATTACATAAACATTAGCATAATACTTAATTAAATGATTAGAAATTTAATTAATTACAACATTACTAAATTTATAGTAAGATTATGTAATTAATTGTAACATTACATTATAATTAAATGATGATTTAATTAATTATAATATTTTATTATTAACAAATTAATTATGATTTTATATTAAAGACTTATAGTATGATTACTTAATTTATTGTAACATTTCACTATTTCATTATAGTATGATTAGTTGATTACATAATTAATTATAATATTACATAATTAGATGATTATTTAATTGATTATGACATTATATTGTAAACATTAATTATAACATTATTACATTACATTATATTATGATCACTTAATTAATTATAGTATTACATAGTTAAATGATTACTTAATTAGTTATAAATTTATAACATCACATTATAAACATTAGTAATTTACTATATTATTATTTATTACATTACTTAATTAAATGATTAAAATTTTAATTAATTATAATATAACATTAAAGATATATAATCTGATTAGTTAATTCACTATAACATTGTATTATAGTATGATCACATAATTAATTATAACATTACATAATTAAATGATTACTTAATTGATTATGAGTTATTATATTATGTTTTAAACATTAGTAATTACTAATTTACTACATAAAAATTAACACAATACTTAATTAAATGATTAGAAATTTAATTAATTATAACATTACCTTATAAACATTTCATTATAAACATTAATTAAGCATTACATTATAGTTAAATAATTACTCAATTAAATTATAACATTATTATATTACATTATATTATGATCACTTACTTAATTATAGCATTACATAGTTAAATGATTATATAATTAGTTGTGAATTTATAACATTACATTATAAACATTAGTAATTTACTATATTATTACATTAATTAATTAAACGATTAAAAATTTAATTAATTATAATATTACCTTATATATTTATAATATGTTTACTTAATCAATTATAACATTCCATTATAATCATTAGTATATTAATTAAATGATTTGAAATTTAATTAATTATAATATTAAATTATATATTTATAGTATAATTACTTAATTGATAATTACATTATACTATTATATTATGATCATATAATTAATATAACATTACATAATTAAATGATTACTTAATTGATAATTACATTATACTATTATAGTATGATCATATAATTAATATAACATTACATAATTAAATGATTACTTAATTGATTATGACATTATATTATAAACATTAGTAATTAATTTACTAATTTACGCAATACTTAATTAAATGATTATAATTTTATTAATTATAACATTACATTATAAATTTATGGTATGATTACTTAATTAATTATAACATTCTATTATAAATAATATTATAATACTTAATTAAATGATTAACAATTTAATTAATTATAATATTACATTATAATTAAACCCTAAACCCAAATAGTATACTTATTAGGGGTATATTTGTAAACTTTTAAGGTATTTTTATCATTTTTTAAACTAATAGGGGGGTAATTGATTTTTTATAGGGTACCTTGAAAAGGAACCGGAACCTGCATTTTAGGTTCCGGTTCCTTGAATTGAAGAACCTGTATTGTACGATTCCAGTTCCGGTTTCGGTTTCTTTTTTTGAAAACCTATACTATATGGTTCCGATTTCGATTCCCCTAAAAAATAGAGAGTACCCGGAACCGGAACCACTCACCCGTGTCAAACACTCAACGACAACTCCAAGAAAACGGAAAACATAAAGCGCAGATTGAAAACAGAAACACCAAGAAAGCGAAGGTATGGACTCTGATGGGATCTTGGGCAGGAAACAATCATCTAAAAGTAGCAATCCCAGGAAAAAATGGCTCAAGACACGGGAGATGTGGCTAGTGGTTATCGGTGTGATCCTTCACGCTTTCTACATGCTAAGCATTTTCGATATCTATTTCAAGACTCCTATTGTTCATGGCATAGATTCCGTCACCCCTCGCTTCAAGGCGCCCACCAAACGCCTCGTCTTCTTAGTGGGTACATTCTCGAAACTTTTGTACACAAGGTGTTTGCTTGTTTGTTTCTGTAAAAAATGATTTAGAACGTCCTCGTTTTGATCGTGTTAGTGTTTTGTTATTGGAAGTGCATGTGATGGAATTCAGCTATTTCATGTTTGTTTATTTGGGAAATTTTTTAAGTATATGTTCCTTAATTGGTGTCAATGAGGTTGTTAAAACTGTGCGTTTTGAGCATATCTGTGTTTGCTATTTGTGGTGTTTATCTGGAAAATTTTAATGAGAACAGATTGGAAAAAATATTAAAGGGGTCTTGGAAAAATTTTATACAGCGGATGGTTTACAGGCTGATAACTTTTTTGAGCTGGATTCAGAAGGGAATTTCAGAGCACCATTTTTGAGAGTGTGATTCAAAATCAAGGTCGATGGGGAGTGTCTCATGCTGGGCCCCCTACTGAATCAAGGCCTGGACATGTTGCTCTAATTGCTGGTTTTTATGAGGATCCTAGCGCTGTAACAAAAGGTCAATATAATATTTTTTTAATTCATGTAAGGTTTGTGTGGCGAGCAACTTATTGTGTAAGCTAAAGATGTTTTTGTTTGCATTTGCAGGTTGGAAAGCTAATCCAGTTGAATTTGATTCGGTTTTTAATCAAAGCCGGCATACAATTTCTTATGGTAGTCCAGATATTGTTCCGATATTTTGTGGAGCCTTGCCACACAGCACCTGGAATACTTATCCTCATGACTATGAAGACTTTGCAACTGGTTCGTTCAGTCACACACTCTTAAGCACAGAAAACATACAAATATTTCATTAGGGTTCTTAAAGTCCTTTAGTAAATTTTAGAAGCAAAAAGAAGCTTTCTTAGAACTTTATGAATATAACCATCCTAGCTGGCATGTACTGATATTCTTTCTTCTGCATTATAGTTGACTATTTCTTGGTGTAAACTGGCTTGTGTGTGGAAAACCTAATCTTTACTCATTTACAGGGTTCGAATTATTTATATCTTGGTGTATTAGCTTTTATAGTTGTAACTTTTATTCAATGCTTTATCAATTCGGTAGTGTTAATGCAGATGCGTCTTTTTTGGATGAGTGGTCTTTTGATCAATTTCAGAGCCTTCTTAATAGGTCCAATGAAGACCCAAAGTTGAAGGAGCTACTACTACAGGATAATCTTGTTATATTTCTACATCTACTTGGTTGTGATTCAAATGGACAGGCACATCGGCCCTTTTTATCTATCTATCTCAATAATGTGAAGGTTGTTGACCATAGTGCCGAGCGTATGTATTCTCTTCTTGAAGGCTATTTCAAGGACAATCGTACATCGTATGTTTTCACAGCTGATCATGGGATGCGTGACAAAGGTCAGAATTATTCTGCATCATGTTAATTTGCCTTGGGATTTTTCTTACTTCACTTCATTCTAGAAAAAGAAAAATTTAATGTTCCCCTTGGTGGACTGCTTGTTCACCTTCATTGTTAAATTTGTTACTTTAATATCTATTCCATACCTAACCCCCCAAAAAAAAAAAAAAATGCTGACATAATTACCGTTTTACTGGCAGGTAGTCATGGAGACGGTCATCCCACAAACACTGATACCCCTCTCGTTGTTTGGGAAGCAGGTGTTAATTATCCCAAGCCATTATCTGGAACAAATCATTCTGATTGTGGTTTTCGTTTTGTCGATGAACATGCACATGACACTCCAACACCCAAAGAATGGGGTCTTGATGGCATTGAAAGGGTGGATGTCAATCAAGCTGATATTGCACCACTTATGGTTGTGCTTAATTATAGTTTTGTTCTGAACCTAATCATGTCTCCATTATTCTTATTGGTCTCATATGCTGATTGACTTTTCTGCAGTCAACTCTTCTTGGATTGCCATGTCTTGTTAACTCAGTTGGGACTTGGGAATCTACCGCTTGAATACATTAACATGAATGAGGTGAGTGCAATTGATTTCATTGGAAAGTGAGCTTTTCCTCTGTTGTAATTAGTGATTCAAGTGTTGTGGTCAATTTTGAGCTGAAAATTACATTTGTTCCTAAATTATAGTTTTGTTATTTGGAATGGTCTGAATTGAATATTAACTTGTAGAGAAGTAACAGAGGTTTTATTTGTATTACAATGGTTAGGCAGAAAAAGTTGAAGCCGTGCTAGCCAATACGAAGCAAATTCTCAGCCAGTTTCTTCAGAAATCACGTATCCTGTTCTTATACCATTTACTCTATAGTAATTTGGACTGTCATGGGCATATAACTTTTGAGAAGGTTTAAACATTACATTTTTTATTCCTTTGACAAGCATCTAAACTTTGTGCTATTTAATAAATGAATCTATCATGTAACATTTTAATTTTAAAGTCATTTAAGAATTTCATGCTGTTCACTATCTTGACCGTTTGATGTACTTTCTGTCAGAGACTATGAAGCGGCAATGAAGCTTTCAGAAAACCTAAGAAGCTCGGCGCTGCAAGGACTTCACTACTTTCAAACTTATGACTGGTTGATGCTGATGTCTGTAATTAACTCTTGGTTGGGTGGTCTGTCTTCTTCTCCATGTGCTACAATCTACTTCCATGCCAGGAAATATATTAAGAAAGGAACCTACATTCCACCAGAGAAATAATACTAGAAAAGTAATGTCTGAGTAAGCTTGGACTCTTTTAACCAGTAAGTTTTTATCATTATTGGAGATTTTCTAACTTCAAATATTTTATGATTTTTTAATTAACTTTCAAGGGGCTTTGATAGTCACCTTTAATCAAATCATAACAAACGAAGCAAAACAGAGCTCTTCTATTTCCATTCCCCTGTTTTCTGTCAAACTTTGATTAGACAAACAATAATAATTTTGGCATGGTGTAATAAGGATCTATCTATTTAATGTAGACTGTATAGACAGTTTCGTTGATATATTGGTAAAAAAATATGCTATTTATCTCCTCAATCATTAAGACTTTGGCATTATGTTATCATCTAAATTATACATGCTTACCTGTACATCAAACTATTAAACATACTTACCTGCATTTCTATTATAATTTTATATATATAGTACAGATTGTTAATGTACTACTTTTTTATAAGCACATCAAATTGCAATTCATCCTGTTGTACAGCTTGGATGTTTTTCATGAGAAAATTATTCTAAACCCCTAGAGATATTCAATCATCCGTAAACCCCTTATGTGTTGTGTGGTGTGAGACTTGGTGGGTCGGGGGTGAAGAATGAACAGTGGGGTTTATTCAGAAAAAGATTAACAAATCCTTTATGAAATCATTTTGTTTATTGATTAATCTAATTTAGGTTGCATTGACTATTTTATCTCTTTTCTGTCAAAATGAACAAAACAAGTACACAAAAATATACTATTTTTACACTGAGTACATGTAATTTTTTAATGGCTAAATGTGTAATTTTGTGCTAGTTTTGTAGGTTTCACCTAGTAATGAAGAGGAATTTCTGTTTGGAAAGGTAAATTTATCGACAATGTTTACTTAGCATTGTTAAAAAATGTGTAGAAATTTTGTCATTTTCTCTAGCTACAATGTAAGTGTAAACAAAGTTGTGTGCTACTTTGCTACCTGAGTTTTATATTGACAAATTTGGTTACAGCAGGCACCAGCTCCACCACCACTGGTGAAGCCGGCCAAGAGGCCAAAACTACTCCAACACCATTGAGCCCACCCAAGTCCACTCCACCTCCACCAGTGAGCCCACCCAAGTCCACACCACCTCCACCAGTAAGCCCACCTAAGTCCACTCCACCTCCCCCAGTGAGCCCACCCAAAACCACTCCACCACCACCAGTCAGTCCACCTAAAACTAGTTCACCAACAGTGAGCCCACCGAAGTCCACACCACCTCTACCAGTGAGCCCACCTAAGTTCACTCCACCTCCACCAGTGAGCCCACCCAAGGCCACACCACCATCACTAGTGAGCCCACCAAAGACCACTCCACCTCCCCCAGTGAGTCCACCCAAAACCACTCCACCACCGCCAGTCAGCCCAACTAAGACTACTCCACCAATGGTGAGCCCACCACTGCCTCCAATGAGGACAAAGAAAGGTAACAACATATGTATACAATAAAAATACTTAGGAATAGACTTAAAATCCTAACCTTTTTTAGTCTTTTTGTTGACAATATATACTTGTTTTTGTTGTATTTTTGGGCAGATTGCCTCCCATTATGTGGAGAGAGGTGCAAATTACATTACAGGAAGAATCTGTGTGTTAGAGCTTGTGTTACATGCTGTGACAGGTGCAAATTTGTTCCACCAGGAACTTATGGGAACAGAGAGCTTTGTGGCAGGTGCTACACTGATATGACCACTAGAAACAAAAAACCCAAGTGCCCTTGAAGATTTTTAATTAAAGTTAAAAATCTGAGTCCTGGCTTCATGTTAGCTAGAGTGTGCAATAATTTTATGTCTCTACAAGAAAAAAAAGAAAATTACCAGTTCATGTTTTCTATTGTGTCTACTGAAATTTCCGGTGTAATGTAGTACCCCAGATAAATAATATTATATTAATGTAGCTAAGTTTCATTAAAATATTGCTGTAATGTCTCATGAGAGAAGTGTAGCTTTCAGTTAGTAAACTTGATTATTGTACTAGCAGATCCATGCCAACAAGCAAGTGACAATTTTAAAATCTTTCAGCGGCAGCACCAATCAGCAGGAATAAGTAATAAATGAAAATGGGAAATGAAATGAAGAGTATGAAAATATCTTTCAATTTGGCTAAGCCTCCTAGGCAGGTAAGACTTCTTTATTTACCTAACCACTCCAGAAATTGCAGAGTTTATTCAGGTTTTAACAAATAATTTACTATTTTTTATTATATACTAATGTTTTTAGTAATAATTTAGTAGTTAAAAATAATTTATTCGACATTTAATCATTATTTGTATTGGTAATTTATTTTAATAAGACAAAGCAGAGGCATGAAACAGTAAAACAGTTTTGTCTAACAACAGTAAAAAGTAGGGATGGGGTTGTTAGTTTTCAAACTTATTGGCACAATATTAATTTAGTAAAAAGTGAGGAATGAAAATGAAATCCCAATGATACCGTGTTTGTGGTTCACATATTGTGATGGTCCCCCTGGTGTTTGTTGAGATATAAATATAATGACTGAAGCCGCGTGGTCGTTGATAAAAACATTAATTGTCTCCTACTCAAATCTCATCTTAATTTATTGCTAATCACCAATCAGTCAATAGAAAACCGCGGGTTACTTTTTATTATTATTTAAAGTTATTATTGATATTAAAGGGGGGGTGTTTTATCATGTATTCTAATAAGACATGTTAAGTACAGAACATTTATTTATTTTAATATATACAAAAAGAAAAAGAAAATATAATTTTCAATACATTAAAATACTAAATCCAGATATCAAAACCATAAGTCCAAAAATGTGGAGTAATAATTTTGTTGAATGGCCCAAAGTGGTTAAAACTAATTAGTTTTGTTAAAATACCTTTTGGAGGATGTTAACTGTGTGCGTTGGAAAACTCTAATTGAGAAAAGAAAATCACTTATTGTATTTGTTATCGTAAAGAACTGGTTTTTGATGTTTGTGTGGGCCGAATGATATTACGCGTATTTAGTATTTGGGATAAGATGTATGAGGTATGATATTATCCAGATTTGACCTGTCTTGGATGACCGCTGGTTTATGTGTTCAGATTGTTATCCAAAACCCAATCTCAACGGCAAGATTTTGATGCCGAAATCACAAAAAGATTTAACAGGTAGTTGGGATAGAGGGGTTATTAGAATAAGATATTTGATTCTAGCATTGGCTCATGGAGAATGGGCAGTAGCTATCTGTCTCATTGTAATTTAAGAACTGGGCCAAAGCTTGTACTCAACAATCAATAGGCATGCATGCAGTCTTGATCACCATACTGCCGTTGAGATACTGTTCATTGGCTGGACTGTCTTCATATATGTATCAGAGTAACACAAGAGAAGTCTTATTATTAACACAGCAAATCATGCCTCTAATTAAATCTTATCACATATATATTCGTGTCTCGCTTATATTAATTAGATCTCTTTAAAGGTTTATTACTATAGTACAATCTGCAACTTTTTTTTTTATTGAAGGTGAGAAATTGAATTACCAGCTGCGACCAGCCACATGCCTTCATTAATGAATATTCCTGTGGGGTGCTATGGATGTTCAATGACAATATTAATTACCAAGCAATTGAGAGGAGCTTCTCCTCATATCATTCAATGAAGCTACCAATAAAATGTCTTAGATCCCAAGTATTGAAAGACAGAATGTTGTGTGTGGAGTAATTAACCTTTAATTAAGAGATTATGGACTGCTAAAACTCAAGCTGCTTCTGCATCGGCTGCAGAGTCACTTATTAATTGCTAGTTCTTGAGATCAACATTTTTGGCTCAATGTCTTTCAAAATTTTTCTGCTTTCGTTCGTTGCATTTCTTTCAGTCAAATGCTACAAGGCTAATAACTCTCAGTTCTGCTCTGCATTTGCTAATAAATATACGGACATGATTAATTTGAACGTAATAAGTTTCATCAAAATAAGATGTTGAGAAAGTTGGCACACCTACAACCATTTTTATATCAATTTGAGAAGTGTAATCAATAACAGTGAGTTTTTATATATCCTACAACCATTTTTATCTATCAAAACAGAGAATAAATAAAGAAAAACAGAGCTCCCCTGTTTTCTGTCAAACTTTCATTTAACTTTCATCAGGCAAGAGGAATTTTGGTTTCCAATTGGATTTTTCTACTTTCTGTGTTGTTAGAATATAATGGATTTTAATTATATACTTATAATATCAGTCAGTATTTTTTTTTCTAAAAACTATATATATATATATATATTTTCTTATCGTTTGATTCTTCTTCTTTGAATGAGAAGCGGGTGGTGGGCGGGCGGCCACACAACATGACAGCGACAAGACACATTCTTTATTGCTTCGTAGAAAAAACGATGCCTAACACTGCACGCTGTTGTTATTGTGTGGTTCTCATGCTAGTTTTGCTTGATTAATTGAATCCACTTGAGTTTTTTATTTCTTAGTTGTTTTCATACTCAATTATTGCTCGCTCTCTCTCAAAACTATTTTTTCCATTTCCACTACTAAAGTCTTGGTCTTCCTTTCCTTTCAAAAAAAAAAAAAAAAAAATCTACGGCAAAAATCTACCCAATACTCTGTTTTATCAATTTTTGTTGCTTATTATTGCTCACAAAGCAGAGAAACAAACACTGAATCTGCTCCTTGAATACTTTGCTCTTACTCTCAGATTAAGCCAGTAAGCTGCACTTGTTTTACTCTTATCCTTCTTCTGCGTTTTCAATTCTCTGTGCTTTATATTCAGTATCCATAAATTTACTTTAAAAGAAAAAAAAAAAAAAAATAGATAGTATCCAGCATCATTCTCAACTTTTCTGATTCTGATAGCAGAGATCTGTTTGGTTGAAGCTAAGGTTCTGTTTACGGAGCTTTCCTTGTAAGTATTTTGCTTATTAACTCTGTTTCTTTTTCTCACTTTTATCTTTATATCCTGTAGTATTCCTTTAAGATGATTAGCAGTAGTTAGTGGGTGTCGTGTTTGCTGCCTCATTCACCTGCTAAATAAGGCTTTAAGATAATAATTACTCAATTCAATGTTGCATTGCATACTTATCTATCCCACTTAAGTTTAAGTACAACCCATTGGACTTATATAAACCCGGAAAATCTATCACATGGATCAATAATGGGTTATAATTCCAGCCTTGATTTTGTTATAGAACACCAGATTTATATAAATTAACCTTTGATTTCACTTTTATTAACAAGAGTATTACAATCTCTAAATATGTAATTAATTAAAGATTACCCTATTTTTATTAATATTAATTCCTTATCTACTCATAATAATCATAATAATACTCTGTTTTAATCTTTTTCTTTAATTCTTTCAAGATTATTAATTTTATGTCATTTCATTAGCTTTGCTTTAATTCCTCTATCCATAACTTTCAATTCTCTGTCATTTAATTAGATTTACTATATATTCAATATCCATAAAAAATAAAAAAATAGAAAAATCAAAGATACTATCCATCATCATTCTCAACTTTTGCTTATTAACTCTGTTTGCTTAAAGATAGATTCTGTTTATTAACTCTGTTTCTTTTTCTTTGTTTCCTATCAACCGTTTCTCACCTTTTCTTTATATCCAAGTATTCATAATATTTCGCAAGAAATAGGCAATGGCTCAAGAAATAGCTGTGGCTGTTGGCGCTGAAGTTGTAAAAGAGGCTACATCAGATATATGTGGTTTGCTTAAACAGCAGATCTCTTATTTGTTCAAGTACCAGAACTACATCAACGGCCTCAAGAATCAAGTTCAGGAGATCAGATATAAAAGAGAAATGGTGCAGAGACCTGTAGAGTCTGCTGAAAGACGGGGGGAAGAGATTTACGAAGTTGTTACAAAATGGCTGAGTGACGTGGATGAGTTCACTGAAAGGGTAGCAAAATCCATCATTGAGGATGAAGATAAAGCAAACAGGGGTGGCTGTTTCAAATTGGGTTCATGTCCTAATTTGATTCAACGTTACAGGCTGGGCAAAAAAGCAATGAAGGCCAAAATGGATGGCACCGATCTCTGCGGAAAGGGGGACTTCAATAGTGTTTCTTACCGTCCTGCACTACAGAGGACAGAATCCATGTATGTTAGAGGCTTCGAGGACTTTGATTCTAGAAGGCAAGTTTTGCAGGAAATTGTGGACACATTGAAGGATGCTAGTGTTAACATGATTGGGGTGTATGGGATGGGAGGTGTGGGCAAAACCACACTGGTCAGAAAAGTAGCCATGCTGGCCAAGGAAAAAAAGTTATTTGATGAGGTGGCCATGGCTGAGGTAGCACAAACCCCAGACTGCAAAAAAGTTCAAGAAAAAATTGCTTTTGATTTAGGCTTGGAATTTGGACAGGAGAGTGAATATCAGAGACGTGGTTTACTACGGAATAGGATAAAAAAGGAGAAGAATGTACTTGTAATATTCGATAATATTTGGACGAAAGTCGACTTGGATGCAATCGGAATTCCTTTCGGGGGAGGTGGGAAACAAGGAAAAGATGACAAGGAGAGGCGATGCACAATATTGCTAACTTCTAGAAATCTGGATGTATTAAACAAAGATATGAACACTCAAAAGAACATCCCTGTTCATCCTTTATCTGATGGAGACTCATGGAATTTGTTTGGGAAGATTGTGGGTGATTTGGCAGAAAGCCCTGATTTTCATCCTGTAGCAGTTCAGATAGTTAGAAAATGTGCAGGTTTACCGGTTGCTATTTCAACAATTGCGCATGCATTGAAAAATGAGAGTCTTAACGCTTGGGAAGATACCTTGGCTCAACTAAAAAGGTCTAATCCAAGATGCATTCTAGATATGGATGAAACTTTGTACTCTACTATAGAACTGAGTTACAATTTTTTGAAAAATGAGGAAGCAAAAACATTGTTTCTTCTTTGCGCTCTACAAAATGCAGGCACTAGAATATCCATTGGTGACTTATTGAAATATAGTATGGGTTGGAGTCTGTTTGGAGATGGTTTTACATTAGAAGAAGGAAGGAATAGATTGCATAGGTTGATAGATCATCTGAAAGCTCGTTGTTTATTGTTGGATGACGATGGCGATGACGACATAGTTAAAATGCATGACATTATTCATGCTGTTGCTATATCGATTGCAGCAACAGATAAGTTAATGTTTAGTATTCAAAATGTCACCGGCTTGAAGGAAGTACTGGAGGAGAAAAAAGATTCAAATGCTCTATCTTTGCAGTATATAGATATTTATGATGAGCTTCCCGAAAAGTTGGAATGTCCCCAACTCAAGTTGTTTTTCCTATATATGAGAAACAAAAATCTACATATCCCAGATACTTTTTTCGAAGGAATGAGAGAACTGAAAGTTTTGGATTTGACCACAATACAATTCTTGTCATTACCTTCATCACTTGATTGCCTCAAGAAAATTCGAACATTGTGTTTGGATGGGTGCCAGCTAGGAGATGTAGCAATAGTTGGAGAGTTAAAGACATTAGAGATCCTTAGCTTTCTGCAATCTGATATTGAACAGTTGCCTGGAGAAATCAGACAGTTGACTCGGTTGAAATTGTTAGATTTGAGCCACTGTTTAAACCTTAGACAGATAGCACCAAATGTCATCTCCTGCTTGTCTCAATTAGAAGAGCTATATATGGGCAATAGCTTTGTTCAATGGGAGGTTGAAGGAGTCGAAAGTCAAGGACGAAGAAATGCTAGTCTTGGAGAGTTAAAGCGGTTGTCTAACCTAACAGCTTTACATCTTCATATTCAGGATGCTGGAGTTATGCCACGAGACTTGTTCTTTAAGAAGTTGAAAAGTTATAAGATATTTATAGGAGATAAATGGAAGTGGTCCCATAAATATGACATTTCAACTTCAAGAATGCTCAAACTCAAGATCAACAATAGTACTTGTTTGGGGCTCGGGATTAAAGCTTTGTTGAAGATGACTGAAGATCTTTCTCTAGAGGAAATGAATGGTGTTAGAAATGTCCTTTATGAACTCGATATGGATGGTTTTCCACATTTGAAGCATCTGCTTGTAAAAGATTGTCTCGAGCTTTTATATATCATTAAGTCAGTTGCCTGGAATCTAGCCTTTCCCAAATTGGAGTCCTTGATCCTTTGTAATCTGATTAATTTGGAGAAGATATGTCATGGCCAACTCAATGCAGGGTCGTTCAGCAAATTAAGGATAATGAAAATAGAAAAATGTGATAGATTGGAGTATCTCTTTGCATCCTCCGTGGCAAAAAACCTTACTCAGCTACAACAAATTGAAGTGACTGATTGTAAGAACCTAAAAGAGATTTTTGGTGAAGAAAGTGAAGACCATGGTGATGAAATTGAAACAAATGATAAGATTGACTTCAATCAATTGTGTTCTCTAACACTACAACGTCTACCACAATTCATAAAGTTTGGGTGTGACATGAGGGTATGTTTTGTATTTTTCATCTTTTATATTATTTTGATGTAAAAAGGAGTTTTCTTATTAGTTTATAAGTTATGTTTACGAACAAGGTTTATTTCCACAGGTCGTCTTTCCAAGATTGGAGAACTTGAAACTGTGCTCAATTTATATTGAGAATACATGGCTTGATCAACCTTTGGCAATGTCTTCTTATAGTCAATGCTTAAAAAGCTTAACCATGGAGGAGTGTAATGGCTTGACATTTTTGTTTTCATCCTCTATGGTCAAAAGTCTTAACCAACTCCATAAACTTGTGATAGGCAATTGTAAGTCAATGGAAGTAATAATCGACTCAAAAGGGGAAGAAGGAGAAGAAAGGATAATTGATATGAGCTTTCCTAAACTATTCTACTTGAAACTTGAAGTTCTGCCAAAACTTGTGACTTTTGGCACCGGGAATTCAATCGAATTCCCGTCTTTAAATGAAATTCATATTGATGGTTGCTCTAATTTGAAGACATTCTTCTGCAAATCTTTTTATCCAGGCACTGTGAAAGAAGAACCTGAAGAAGAACTGAACTTGGAGAACTACTTTATTGATATAAACCCTCTTTTTGATGAAAAGGTGATTTATCTTTGTACTAAAAAATTATGTTGCTTATTACTTTCAAAACGTTTTTCTCGATTTTGAGAGCAGATCAACCTTACACAATATTTGGAAATCTTTCTCATCGTAAGATTACAGGTCTTTTATACAAAAATATTGACATCATGGATTGTTCGCTGCAGGTTGTTTTTCCAAGCTTGGAGGTGATGGTACTATTACACTTGGATAACTTGCAATTGATATGGCATAACCAACAACTCCATGTGGAATCCTTTTGCAAACTAAAAGAAGTGAGAGTCAAATTCTGTGAAAAGTTAAAGACTATTGTTCCATCTAATTCTCACGGACTTCTCACCTTTCACAATCTAGAGAGATTGATTGTTGAGAATTGTTGGAGTATGAAAAGTCTCTTTCCAGTTACTATAGCTACTAGTCTTGTGCAACTTAATGACCTTTGCTTAGTCTCCTGTGGGTTGGAGAAAATCGTTTCTGAGGAGGAAGTTAACGGGGCCCCTAGATTTTTGTTTCCACAATTAACAAACTTTAGTCTCGAAAATTTACCAGAACTCAAATGTTTCTACCCAGGGTTCCATACAATAGAGTGCCCGATGCTAAAACTTGTGGCTGTGTATGGTTGCAAGAAGATAAAAATATATGCTTCAGAATTTCCTAGCTTCCAAAAGAAAGACGATGGGAAAAGCCAACCTGCCATTTTTCTGTTAGAAAAGGTATGATTTCAATTTCATCCATACTTACTATTCAGATTAATCTGATCATCACTTAATCCGATTATATTTTTGCACAAATACTATGGGATGGCCAATTTTCCATTTTACATAATATAACATAAATCCTTTTATTTGGTGTTGCAATTTTTAGTATGATATAGTACCCCAAATGAAAATTAAGATTTAAACTAAGCGTCAGTCAACTTCTGTTTATTCTTAAGGACATTAATGTTTCTGTTGCAATGAAAATAAACTAAGAAGCACTTTTCCTTTTGCTTGGTTATAATAAATTTGTTTTTCTCTTTAAATCCATCGAGTTGATGTATGATAATCAACTCAGTTTCGAGATATTATTCATTTTGCTGATTAAAAATTGTTGTTTATTTATTTAATTATTTGAAATATATAGATCACATAATCAACAGGAGAAATTTTAATGATAATATCAGTCACACACATCATAAACCAAATTCTTACTTCCTACATTAAAGCTTGGCTCATAAAAGTAGATAAGACCTTTTGCCTTGTACATTTCCATTTATATTATTTCCAAATTAAAGATCTGTTTATATATTGTTGTTATGTTTAAATTGAACTCAATCCTAACTAATTCCACTAACAAACACACCAGCACACATAGCACACGAATTAAATAGAAAAGAAACCAAGAACACCAAGCTTTTAACGTGGTTCAATTATTCCAATGGAATAAGTTACATCCATGTTGAGCTCCAAGTAATGTGGGGCTCGTTGCACTATAAGGATCAAGATCGTACAACTTGCAAACCAATCAACACAAAATACCTGAATCCCTCACTTACAAGAATAAATCCTCAAATCAACCTGTAATCGTAAACCCTAGAGCATACCTATACACAGTATCTCTACCTGAAGAAAATCCCTATTCTTCTACCCACAATTTACACCAATTGTGACACAATTACAAGATTTGAGAAAGAACCCTAAAAAACTAAAGAACCCTAGCAGAGCTTGATATTGCGAGAGAGGAAGAGTGTTATTCTACTGTGCAAATCTCCAAATATGCGACCTTATATAGTTTGACTTTTTGGACTGCTGAAGGCCGTCAGATCATGCTGGAATCAATGGCTAAGATTACTCACTTAAGTGAACTCCAAAATGGCAACGTATAGACAATATCAAAACGTCATCCATTTAAAGCTTCACTTAACAATTGTTCTACTTACTTATAATTAGTTGTACTACTAATTAATGATACTAACTACTTCTTAAAAGTATATAACATGTGACACCTTTACCATATATAAAAATCGTAGTATTTATCTTTGTGTACCGGTGAACTTGTTGATGAGTGAACCCTAACATCAACTTATTTGCTTGTTCATTGAGTTTCAGGTCATACCAAATTTGGAGGTGTTGGGTTTAGATGCATATGATTTCAGATTGACATTCCTCCATAGTGATTTGGCTGAGAGCTTTGGCAAACTTAAACGACTTTCGCTGGGTTACTTTGATGATGAATCTGTTGCTTCTCTATTCAGTTTCCTTCAAATGTTAGATTGTTTGGAATCACTTTGTTTTTGTGTTAGTAGCTTCAAACAGCTATTCCCATATAAGCAAGAACATGCATGGAAACAAGATTCCCAAGTGGACAAATTTCTTCAAAATCTTCAAACTCTAGAAGTCCAATTTTGCCACCATTTGACAATTATAATGCCATCTGCAATGTCTTTCAAAAATCTTACAACACTAGACACTTGGAGTTGCGGTGGACTAGTCAACGTACTTGCATACTCAGCAGCCAAAACTCTTGTCAATCTCACAACAATGAGAATAAGAAACTGCAAGTTAGTGACAGAGGTAATAGCAAGTGAGGGGGACAGGGAAGAAGAGATTGTTTTTGGCCAATTGAAAGTTTTGGAGCTTTACTGTTTATCAAGCCTCACATTCTTCTGCTCCGCCAATCATTCCTTCAAATTCCCCTGTTTGGAGCAAGTTATTGTGAGTCAATGCCCAAAATTGAAGATCTTCTCACAGGGAGAGTTAAGCACACCATTGCTAAAGAGAGTACAATTGACAAAAAAAGATGACAGAGAATATTTTTGGAAGGAAGATCTCAATTCCACTATCCAAGAAATGTTTACAAATATGGTATTTACTCTATCATAAAGTCATTTTTTTTCCCTTTACATCATTGCTATTGAAATCTATATATATGTTTTTTATAGATGTTACTGCTAATATATACGATGATTTGTAATCTATATATATGTTTTTTATAGATGTTACTGCTAATATATACGATGATTTGTAATATCATTTGTGATATTGATATTATATTATAATTTTGAATTAATGATAAGATTAATGCAACAGCGCCAAAATCATGACTACATGAGCTACTATCTTCTATGGACTAGGATGAAAAGCTATCAAACTCCTATTTCAATTAAAAATTTGTAATTCCAAGATTTCACGAATCTCAATCTGCTGATTGCATATACAGATCAATTGCATGCTAAGCAAGTTTGAAAAGCCTACATTGATACTTGCTCAAAAATTTCGCTAAGTTGTTTTTGAACATTTATTTTGTGTTATGATTTAGGATTTAGTTTTTCTTAGTTTGCTCTATATGGGTCATTATGCCTTGGTTAAATTTTTATGAGAACTACTTACAATTTGGACCATGTACATTTTTTTTCTCACACAGTTTCAAAGTAGATTACAAAGACGAAACTAAATGATATATGTTGTGCAAAATTGCATGAAAAAAGATTAGTATAATATGATTTATAATTCTGTACTATTTTTTATTTTTATTTTCATTTTGTTGTTATTATATATTCACAGCTATGTAGTGGCTATTTTATTTGGTTCCTCTCTAATAAGTAGCAGCATAAGATTTCAAATCGTTCCATAGTTTTTTATGTCCAACTTTCAGGTGCTCTTATCATAGAGTGGCACATATTAAAACTATAAACAAGTACAAAATGTTGTTACATTTATGTATTAGAATTTTGTTTTCCTTTTTTAGTTTTTAATCTTTTTACTGAAGGACAACTTTGGATTCTGATGGATGTGATTACTTATGATTTATAATAATAGAACAGGGATGTCTTTTTTTTTTTTTAAACATCAACATGAAATTTGTTAATTATGAGTTAATACATCCAATATTAATATTTCATTGACATTCATATATAAATATTCATTCTGTTAAATTTAAAATACTTTTCTATGTTTTAGTCTTTCAAAATTCAAAATATTGATTGTACCATGTTTTAACCTAATATTTTGGATTTTACAGATTGGTTTTTGCAACCTAGAATATTTGAAACTCTCTGAATTCCCCACATTAAAGGAAAAAATATGGAATGGCCGATTGCCAGTGGGTTTATTCTGCAATGTAAAGTGGCTAGTATTGGATGAGGTTTCTGATATGTCAAGTTCTTTTCCCTCCCATGTATTGTACGATTTAAAAAATCTGGAGACGTTGGAGGTAAGGAATTGCCATTCTTTAAAAGATTTATTTGATATAGAAGGACAGACATTGAAGAACAATGAGGAAGAAATTTTGGGCTTTAATAACCTGAAATCGTTGAAAGTTCACAATTGTGGCAGCTTGAGATATTTATTTACTCCTTCTATAATCTTGGGCCTTGATAAGCTCCAAGAGATTGAAGTAAAAAGTTGTGATTTGATAGAAGAAATCATTAAGAAGGACGAAGAACAAAAGGCAGACATTGGTAAAATTATCATCCCTCATTTGAAGTCCATTGTTCTTGAGCTATTGCCTGACTTGGCAAACTTCTATTCAGGCTCTAACGATCTAGAATGTCCTTCCTTGAAAAGTATTACTATAGCCAACTGTTCGAAGATGGAATCATTTGTTTTCACCGATTTGAAGGAGAAGAGCCATTCTGATTATACGTCACATCTTTTCAGCGAGAAGGTTGGGTTTTCTTAAATAATTTTCTCATATTTTGCAAGATGCATTTTTATTTCAAGAATTTTATCCTTTCAATTATAACATCCTTTAAAAGTTACCAGTGTTATGTTATTATCATAAATTACTCCAACAGGAAGAAATTTTCGTTTTATGCATAGATGACAGAAGTTTGGTATTAGCTAGTTTTATCATCTAGCTCCGTGCTTTCTAAGATGGGAAAATACCTTTTTATCTTTTTAATTTTGATATCATGTCCAACAATCTTAGTTTGAAACTATGATCTTTGCATTTAATTATTTTAATGTAAAACTCTATGTTCTCTAAGACGTCAAAATATTGGTGTTCTGTTCTTGTTCCATACAAACCTTAAGATTTGATTTGGTTTGACAACTGTTCAACCTGACTAAACACTTTTTTGTTCTAAGTCATATATAAATGCCCCAATATTTACATGATCGATCAAATGCTTGCTACAGGTTGCTTTCCCAAACTTGGAGGTGATGGTACTCTTACACTTGGATAACTTGCAATTGATATGGCACAACCAACAATTCCATGCGGAATCCTTTCGTGAACTAAAAGAAGTGAGAGTTGAATTCTGTGAAAAGTTAAAGACTATTGTACCATCTAATTCTCACGGACTTCTCACCTTTCACAATCTAGAGAGATTTACTATTACGAATTGTTGGAGTATGAAAAGTCTCTTTCCAGTTTCTATAGCTACTGGTCTCATGCAACTTAAAATGCTATACATAATTTCTTGTGGACTAGAGGAAATTGTTTCCAAGGAGGAAGTTAAGAGGGCCCCTAGATTTTTGTTTCCACAATTAACGTACATCCATCTTGATAATTTACCGGAACTGAAATGGTTCTACTCGGGGTTGCATACAATAGATTGGCCGATGCTAAATGGTTTGGCTGTGAAGGGTTGCAAGAAGATAAATATATATGCTTCAGAATTTCCTAGCTTCCAAAGGAAAGACGATGGGGAAAGCCAACCTTCCATTTTTCTGTTAGAAAAGGTATTATGATTTCAGTTTCTTCCATACTCACTAAAAAATGCAACATGTTTATGATTGTTTAAATTAATCCGATCATCGCTTATTCTGATTATATATGTGCACAAATACTGTGGGATTGTCAATTTTCCATTTATGTAGTATAACATAAATACTTTTATTTGGTTTTGCACCTTTTAGTATGATATAGTACCCCAAATGAAAATTAAGATTTAAACTAAGCATCATTCAATTTCAGTTTCCAATTCATAAGGACATTAATGTTTCTGTTGCAAATGAAAATAAACTAAGAAGCACTTTCCTTTTGCTTAGTTACAATAAATTCCTTTTTCTCTTTAAATCCATCGAGTTGATGTATAATAATCAACTGAATGTTTCAACTGTGAGATATTATTCATTTTGTTGAATAAAAATTGTTGTTCATTTATGCAATTCCTGTTTAAAGTGTATATTAACATTGTAACATATTTATTTATTTGAAATATATAAATAACATAATCATTTGGAGAAATTTTGTTGGTAATATCAACCGCACCTGCATTAAAATTTGACTCATAAAAGTAGATAAGACCTTTTGCCTTGTGCATTTCCATTTACATTATTTCCAAATTAAAGATCTGGTTATATATGGTTCTACTTGCTTATAATTAGTTGTACTACTAATTAATGATTGTGAAGGCAGTTTAGAGTGAAGGTTTGGTGATCTAAGAATTTAATAAAGAGGAAAACAAGGAAGAAATGGCAACTATTTTTCATTGATTGTTTTCAAGTACAGGGGACGTTCTTTTATATTGTAAATGACTGAACAAAAAATGGAAGAAGATCTCAACCATTGAGCTGTAACAGAAAAACAAAAAATTCTTGACTGCCATTGATTTTGCTGGGAAGTAAATCAACTTGTTCAGCAAGTTGACCAACTTGCATAACAACCTTCGACAACTTGATCAACTTGCCTAACTACCTTATGCCACTTGACTTGCAACTTGATTTTGGGCGGGAAACATAACAAACTTCTGCAGTTTTAGTTCGTTAGAAAGTACCAGTGATTAGCAGTCCAGAATCCAGCATTTGTTTGTTGTTTGAGTGCAGCTTGCATTCTCAATAATGATACTGATTGCTTCTTCAGTATATAACTTGTGACACCTATACCATGTATATGAACTTGTTGATGAGTGAATGCTAACACCTACTTATTTGCTTGTTCATCAATTTTCAGGTCATACCGAATTTGGAGGTGTTGGGTTTAGACGCAGATGACTTCAGATTGACATTCCTCCATAGTGATCTAGCCGAGAGCTTTGGCAAACTTAAACAACTTGTGCTGTGTAACTTTGATGATGAACATGTTGCTTCTCTGTCCGGTTTCCTTCAAAGGTTGAATTGTTTGGAATCACTTTCATTTTATGGTAATAGTTTCAAAGAGCTATTCCCCTATGAACAAGGACATATATGGAAACAAGATTTACGAGGGGACACATTTCTTCGAAATCTTCAAACTCTACAAGTAGTTAGATGCCATTGTTTGACAATTTTGATGCCAACCGCAATGTCTTTCAAAAATCTTACAACTCTGGACACTTGGAGCTGCGATGGACTAGTCAGCATACTTACGTGCTCAGCAGCCAAAGCTCTTGTCAATCTCACAACAATGACAATAAGAGACTGCAAGCTAGTGATAGAGGTAATGGCCAACGAGGGAGACAGAGAAGAGGAGATTGTTTTTGGCCAATTGAAAGTTTTGGAGCTTTACTGTTTATCAAGCCTCACATTCTTTTGCTCAACCAATTGTTCCTTCAAATTCCCTTGTTTGGAGCAAGTTATTGTGAGTCAATGTCCAAAATTAAAGATCTTCTCTCAGGGAGTCTTAAGCACACCTTTGCTAAAGAGAGTACAATTGACGAGAGAGGATGACCCAGAATATTTTTGGAAGGAGGACCTCAACTCCACTATCAAGCAAATGTTTACAGATATGGTATTTATTCTTTAACAAAATCATTTTCTTTCCTCTTACAACATTGCTATTGATATCTATATATTTTTTTTTTTACAGATATTACTACTAATATATATGATGATTTGTAATGCTATTTATGATATTGTTTATATTATAAGTTTGAATAAATGATAGAGATTAATGATATATGCTTTGTGATTACAGAATGTGCGGAGCTCCAAAGAAGATTGAGGTCATTCCTTTTAATAGTTTGTGATGCATCACAACTCCATTTCCTCCAGGTGAAGAGGAACTTTCTTTCTACCATCTTAACTAATATTATTTTCGTATTTATTTGTGCTGTTGTTTCACTTGGATTTGTTTTATGTATTCCAATTTCTCCAAGTTGCCAACACTTTGGGCAAACAAGACGATACAATTTGATTTTGTGTTAATGCATTATTTGCACTATCAGCATTGAGTTTTTCTACTCTGTTTTTTAAACTACCATTTTAAGTACATGATAAAAGGATAAAGAAGAGGAAATTCAAAGCTTTAGAATGAAAGCCTATGTGCCCAATAAAAGCTTAAAGCAGAGATGAGATGTGTCAACATGGATATGACTGGGATACCAAATATTCCACATGTTCATTCTATCCGCTTAGAGACACCTCTCTTAGTATCCTCCATTCCATATTCACCTAAACACTCTTTAACTGTGAAATCAAGAAACACAAGCAAAACAGATTAAGAACTCGTATCAACTTATTAAGATGGCAATTACACAAATCAAATTGATGTTCAATCTCATATTTAACCCAAAATTCAAGGCTTCTCTTGCTCTGTAGAAAATACAAATTAATATGTGACTGACGACATATTTGAGTTTGAAACCAAAATTATAATGAAAAACATGAGAATTCCAAAGTAAACTCATTGATATTCGTGCAGTGCAAAAACAACAAACCCATACGGCCAAAGTCCTTTTCCCCTTAAGAGTGCTCCAAAACCCAGGAGGCCATAACAGAGCTCAATTGAACACTCCATGTACACCAACTCTGTTTCTAAGTTCCTACAAAAACCTATTCACTTTTTTCTAAGAAGTAAAACTTGAGGTCCATGTTTCCAAAGAGATAAGTTGGCATCAAATCAAGTATAAAGGGGATAGAAAAATGGAGAATTTGAAGCTTAAAATGAAATATGAGAATGAAATTGACTAAGAAATTTGCCTGAATGTTGCTGCATAGACAACTGAAAAACATCTATACCAGGAAAGCACTACCGTTACTACATAAAATCTAACAAATTGTCTTTGTTTAACATCTTTGCGCTAGCTGTTGTTATTATTAACACGAAAACTGCTCTATGCCACCATCATTGAGCATTATGTTTTTTGTGTGCTTTATAATTTCTATTGTTAAATATTCTTAATGATGATGTTAGACATCAGTATGTGAAGTAAAGTGTTTATTCTTAGTATAATAAAGAATAAGCAAGGTTCTAAAATTTCTAGAGGATATATATATATGTTTGCAATAAGTTTTTCAGTGATGTAAACATAAATCATATTTTGCTTTCAAGAATTCAAAGGAAGATTTAGAAGTGTAAACGAAAACAGTGAGTTTTCATATGTCCTACAACCATTTTTATGAATCAAATAAGAATAAACAAAGCAAAACAGAGCTCCTCTATTTCCATTCCCCTCTTTTCTGTCAAACCTTTCATTAGACAAACAATTATAATTTCAACATGGTGGATTGTGTTATAATGATCTATCTATTACACAAAAAAACGTTACTAAAATCGGCCCACTACTCATACAGAGTAATAAAATACCTCTTTTAATCCTTTTGACTATTTATATGCACATTTTCCTACCTTCGTCTTTGTCCTCCCTTCCCCCAATCTCTTCTTATCCCTCCCCTCGCACCCCCACTCTCACCACCGCACGCACCCACCCACCCAACTCGTGCATCCACCCACCACCATCTCACGCATCCCTACTTCCAGCGTAGCCCCTCACAGAGTACAGCCCCCAATGATTTTCATCCCCGCTATTGAATTTCAGGATTTTCTTGATACTTTTTTTCATTTGTTGATTCTGATTTCGGTGGCTGATGATTTTAGTTTAAAGTGTTATTTTGGAAAGGAAGGTAGGCTGGGTGGCCACTGGGGATTTCCTTCGTACTATATCTTGGTGTAAACTATCTTGCGTGTGGAAAATCTTATCTTTACTCATTTAAAAGTCCCGAATTATTTATATCTTGGTGTGTTAGCTTTTATAGTTGTAACTTTTATTCCCTATCTAAAAAAAAAAAATGCTGAAATAATTACCGTTTTAGTGGCAGGTAGTTATGGAGATGGTCATCCCACAAACACTGATACCCCTCTCGTTGTTTGGGGAGCATGTTAATTATCCGAAGCCATTATCTGGAACAAATCATTCTGATTGTGGTTTTCGTTTTGTCGATGAACATCCATATGACACTCCAACACCTAAAGAATAGGGTCTTGATGGCATTGAAAGGGTGGATGTCAATCAAGCGGATATTGCACCAATCATGGTTGTGCTTAATTTTTGTCTTTGATAGTTTTGTTCTGAACCTAATCACGTCTCCAATATTTTCATTGGTCTGCTGATTGACTTTTCTGACGGTCAACTCTTTTTGGATTGCCATGTCCTGTTAACTCAGTTAGGAATCTACCGCTTGAATACATTAACATGAATGAGGTGAGTGCAGTAGATTTCATTGGAAAGTGAACTTTTCCTCTGTTGTAATTAGTGATTCAAGTGTTGTAGTAAATTTACATTTGTTCCTATATTATACTTTTGTTATTCGGAATGGTCTAAAACGAATATTCACTTGCAGAGAAGTAACCGAGATTTCATTTGTATTACAATGGTCAGACAGAAATAGTTGATGTCGGGCTTGCCAATACGAAGCAAATTCTCAACCAGTTTCTTCGGAAATCACGTATCCTTTTATATACCGTTTACTCGATAATAATTTGTACTGACATGGGCAGAAAACGTTTGAGAAGCTTTAAACATTACATTTTGTATTCCTTTGACAAAGATCTAAACTTTGTGCTATTTAATAACTGAATCTATCATATAACATTTTAATTTTAAAGTCATTTAAGAATTTCATGTTGTTCACTATCTTGACCGTTTGATGTACTTTCTGTCAGAGACTATGAAGCGGCAATGAAGCTTTGAGAAAATCTAAGAAGCTCGGTGCTGCAAGGACTTCACTACTTTCAAACTTATGACTGGTTGGTGCTGATGTCTGTAATTACTCTTAGTTATATTGGTTGGATGGTCTGTCTTCTTCTCCATGTGCAGCAATCTTATACTTCCATGGCAGGAAATATATTAAGAAAGGAACCTGCATGCCACCAGAGAAATAATACTAGAAAAGTAATGTCTAAGTAAGCTTGGACTCTTTTAACCTGTAGTTTTTATCATTCTTGGAGCTTTTCTAACTTCAAATATTTGATTATTTTTTTATTAACTTTCATAAATTTTAAGGAGCTTTGATATTCACCTGTAATCAAATCAAAGAATAAAAGAAAGCAAAACAGAGCTCCTCTATTTCCATTCCCCTGTTTTCTGTCAAACTTTCATTAGACAAACAATAATACTGTCAACATAGTGTAATAGTGATCTACCTATTTAATGTAGGTTGTATAGACAGTTATGTTGATATATTGATAAACAATTTGCTATTTATGGCCTCAATCATTAAGACTTTGACATTATGTTATCATCTAAATTCTACATGCTTACCTGTACTTCATTTTTAATGTACATCAAACTATTAAACATGCTTACCTGGTGATTCGCCAGAAGGTGGAGGCGCTGGGAAGGAAGGGGTGAGGGGCTATGGGGTGGTTGGGCTTGGCGGAAAGAGAAAAGGCTGATGACGTCATGTGTTTACTTGTGCTCTGTCCTTGGTTAGAGTTTGTGAATGGACGAGGTGGGTTTGGTCCAGCCCATTTTATTGGATTAGATTAGGCCCAATCCGAAATGAATCAGCCCATCTTTCGTTAGTAACTTTTTTTCCAAGGTCTACTTATTTGAAAAGCCCCACTAAATTTATAAGTGTCATATTATTTTCTATTTGTTAATTGAAATTACTTAAATCACCTTGAGATTTCTTTTGTCATCCATTCTCTGTCAAATACCAATTGTTATCTGAATTAAATTCTAAACGGAATTCTAAATTCATTAGTGTTATAAACCATAATAAACATATTTATAAACCAATTGAAAAACAAAGTAATAGAAATCGATTCAAAAGACCTAACTTAAAATAACGATGTAAGAACAATGGAACCAACGTAAAAGACCCAACACAGTATATAAATTTTTATTATACTCATTCTTTTAATGAGTTTCTCTCACT
Organism: Pistacia atlantica; assembly: GCA_026229545.1. Classification (NCBI taxonomy): domain Eukaryota; kingdom Viridiplantae; phylum Streptophyta; class Magnoliopsida; order Sapindales; family Anacardiaceae; genus Pistacia; species Pistacia atlantica. The sequence continues at coordinate 28,283,228 of CM047900.1, read as the reverse complement.
ATAAATTATTTTTCACGACCAGCGAACTATAAACTACAATAGAAAAAATTACATCCAAAATAAGTAAGTGGGTTTAGTGATATTATCCAAAAATAGTGTATAATACTATAAACTCAAAGGTTTGGAAGATTTGTTTTAAATCATGGTGGGTGGGTAGTTTTTTAGTTATGTATATATTTGACTGCAATATAATTATTCCTTTTTTAAGGAAAGGAAAAGTGAAAGTGAGCTTAGGTGAAATTGTTGGTGTGGGCTTAGGTGCTGCTGGTTTTGTATGTCTTGGGTCTGCGTTTTCTGATGGAGTTGAAGGAAAGGAAAAGTGAAAGTGAGAGAAGGAAGAAAGGGAAAAACTAGTAAAGGAAATGCGATTTTCTTGATCTTATGGTTATATAATTGGTTGTTATTTATAGGAACAAAAGATGGAAGAAGTGATATTTTGAGGTCCTTGCTTAATATTACATATGCTGGATGGATGATGTGCCAACAAATACTAGTTTACACATAGATAAGATAACAAGGTAAAGGGATATTTTTGTTGTATTATATGTTAGTGGGTGTCTCCTTCTCATGCATGAAATTGGAAAACACACTGTTTTAAGACAAAACCTCTCTGTCTCTTCTACTGCTACTCTTTTTTACACTTGTTTTAGTAGTTGGATGTCTAATTCTTAAGAATGAAAACAGAAAGTATACAAGAGCAGAGCACGCCCGTGAAGAGTGTTTTTGTATAAAAAAGACTCACCTCACTCCACTTCATCTTCATCTTCATCTTCTCTTCCTTCTCTACTCATTAAAAAATTTAAACAACAACAATAATCATCTCCCTCTCCTCTACATCTTCCCTTCTCTCTTCAAACAAATACCAATAAACACAAGTCTTTGTATTTTATTATATATACATCGTTCTAATTAGTTTTGTAATACAGTGCTTTCAATGGAAAGACTCTGTCTTCCTCTTTCTGGCATCTGGTGGAAATGTTATCTCGATCGATCAGTTTCTTCTACTCTATGCCTACTAAAAGCTTAACCATACCCTACCACCAATAACAGATTCTCGCCATTTATTTCTTCTTCAACAAAAGAAATCGCAGCTCCTAGTCCAACGCACACTCTCTCTTAAATGGCACTAAATCTAGCTCTGCCTCTTCTCCTCCCAAACCCACCACCCATAAAGCCTCTCTTTGTTAACCAAAACCAAAACCAACACAATCCCAATCCACAACGCCCTTATCACCAAAGCGATAAGTTTGTTTAACTAGAGAGGTTGTTGTTAATTGATGTTGGGAATAAGATAATTTTGAAGCGTTCATATTGTTTCTTCTCCGCTTTTGTGAGGTGCAATCACATTTATTTAAAGGAGAATCTTTCACTATCCTTATATAGCTTTTACTATTTGGATTAGATAAATCTGTTCAGCCGCCTCTCCTTGACATTTTAGCCTAGTAAGAAACCAAATAGTAAATATTGCTTGCTTGTAGAGAAGAGGGAAGAACTGAATTTGGTTTAAGAGTGATGATGGTGAACCAAATAATCCCTTTTCTTTTGCCTGCAGAAAAATGTTTCTTAGCATTCCAGTGACCTTAGTTCTTATATGATATGATCCTTTATTGATGTTATTCTAACATTCCATTCATAAATAAAATTTAATTTACATATTGTCTCATGTCCCTTTTTTTTTTTCATCACCTAAAATATGTTTTAAATTTGTGTGAATGATGGCATCTCTGACTTTGGAATCAAAATTATAATTAAAAAAAATGAGAATTCCATTTTCATTTTCTTATCTTAAAATTTTCAACTTATCACTTTTGATCCATTAATCATCATTTAACTTCATGATATATATATCTCATTCATTCGCATGCTACTCTAAAAGGAGACTCCTAAAGGAGAAGAAGTATCCAAGAAGAACTCTAAAAGTTTCATCAAAACTTATATTAAAGAAATTAAGATAATATTGCTAATTCAATATGAATAATATAATCAGTTAATGGAATACAAATGTTTGAATCCAAGAATTGTGACTCCTAAAGAGAATAAAATATTGGACTGTGGACTCTCTCATCCTCGCCAATTTGGGTATGAAGATCCAGTCCGAAACAAACCCATCTCGGATTTAATATTTGCCAGAAATTCGGCCTAACATTATAGAAATGGGCTTCATAGAAATCCAGAAAATGAGTTGGGTTTTTGAGCCCACTGACTGACCTATTTCATGAAGATCATTAAGACTTTGGCATTATGTTATCATCGAATGTTTATTTTTTTAATGTAGATCAAACTAGTAAACATGCTTACCTGTTTATGTATTATAATTTTAAAATGTAAGAGTAAACAAAGTTGTTTGCTACATGAGTTTTATATTGACAAAATTTGTTACAGGCACCAGCTCCTCCACTACTGAAGACACCTATTGCTACACCATCACCACCGGTGAGCCCACCCAAAGCAACTCCACCACCACCAGTGAGCCCACCCAAGTCCACACCATCTCTACCAGTGAGCCCACCAAAGACCACTCCATTACCACCAGTCAGCCCACCTAAGACTACTCCACCAACAGTGAGCCCACCATTGCCTCCAGTAAGGACAAAGATAGGTGACAACATATCTATACAATAAAAATACTCGGAAAAGACTTCAAATCCTAACAATTTTTAGTCTTTTGTAGACAATATGTATATGTACTTTTTTGTTGCTTTTTTGGGCAGATTGCCTCCCACTATGTGGAGAGAGGTGCAAATTACATTCCAGGAAGAATCTCTGTGTTAGATGAAAAACGAAGATGAATGAAAGTGGAGGTAGCGAAGATGAAAAGCGAACCAGTTTTGCCATGGATGCGAAGGTCAGTTGACGTCACTTACTTTGAAGAACGAACTCTTGAAGCCGTACCTTGTCTGGACTCAAGGTAGCCACATATATTTTTTTGGTTAATTTTATAATTTTGTAGTGTTTTAGAGTATGCATTCATGATTTGTATTCGATTAGGTTGAAGGTGGCTTTGCAGAATATGAGTATCTCATCGCTCTTCCCAGTGCAACTTGCAGTTTGGCAAGAGACCATAGGACCTGGTTGTTTTGAACGAGATCTCTGCATCAATTCACCGACGGGAAGTGGTAAAACTTTAGCTCATGCTTTGCCAATAGCTTAAATGTTATCGAATCGTGCTGTTCAATGTCTACGTGCTTTAGTGGTTTTGCCTACTCGTGATTCAGCCTTGCAGGTAATTTTTCTCAGGACTGTATTGCTGTATCTGTATTGTCATATTACCTAAGTTTATAGAATAATACTATTTCAAACTCTATTGTTGTACTAAATGAATGGGAGAGTATAGGTAAAAGAAGTTTAGTCGTTTAATGATGATGAATAATGTTTTATTTTAGTTGTACTTGTAATTAGAAAAAACACCTAGAATACCATAATAAGGTAATGCATTTATTTCATCTATGAATTCTTTTTCGATCATCTATCTTCACAATTTATGTGATTGGTAATTATTTAGCTGAAAAACTAGGTGTAATATATTTATTGGTTTGTGGTATTGCTAATGTAGTATCTCCATGGTATTATAGACTCTCCAATTGGGATGTATAGTTGTACACATATTGTTACGAGGACTTTTTCCTCTTTTATGATTTACTTATATCTACTTGTATTGTTATCTTGTGACATTGTACAAGTTTAATATTTGGTATTGATGCATGCCTGACATTGGAGCCATATCCTTATTTTGAAACTACATTTGGGTCTGTTATTGTATTTCTAATTCATGTCAAACAAGTTTTTTGTGCAATTGCACCTGCGGTTGGTTTATCTGTTGGTTTGGCTGTGGTTCAATCTTCAATTGCTGATGAAATTTCAGATCTTGTTAAGAGGCCTTAGCTTGAGGCAGGGATCTGTTATGCCCCAGAAGATCATTTCCAAGACTTAAAAAGTGCTGTAGATATATTGGTGGCCACCCCAGGAAGACTTATGGACACATCAATACAACTAAAGGGTTCAATCTTCAATTGCTGATGAAATTTCAGATCTTGTTAAGAGGCCTTAGCTTGAGGCAGGAATCTGTTATGACCCAGAAGATCATTTCCAAGACTTACAAAGTGCTGTAGATATATTGGTGGCCACCCCAGGAAGACTTATGGACACATCAATACAACTAAAGGATTTACACTTGAGCATCTATGTTACCTTGTAAGATGCTGATCTTTTTCTATCTACAACTTTTATATTTATATTTTTTTCATCTAATTGAAACTTAATAGAGATTTTTCTGTTGGAGAGATTGATTACTCTTGGTTGATTCTAGCCTTGATAAGTAGTACATAATAAAGACTTATTAATCTTTAATCTTGTTAACTAACTTTCACCTGATTATGATTCATGATGCATGTGTTCGTAAATCTGGTCCATCTATGTCTTTGCTAGTTACTGAACAATGCTTGTAACGCTTAATCGGCTAGCAACATAAAGTATGATTTGCATTTATGAATCACTATTTATTTTAGGATTACATTTATCATCTTGAGAATCAAATTATTATTTGTACATGTGCTTGGTTGTAGTGAACTATCATAGTATACTTCATTTAAGTAATTCCTAATGCTGAATATGTATGCTATTTAGGTTGTTGATGAAACAGATCGAATGCTTAGGGAGGCATATCAAGCCTGGCTACCATCTGTACTTCAATTGACTCACTCTAATTATGAAAGCCATTTTTGTTGTGGAAATACTTTTAATCATTCTACGTTTGGTTCCTTAAAAACCATTAGAAGATGGTAAGATCGATGTTTGTTTACTTCCTTTATTGCACCTATTTGTTTTACATCTATTTAAGTGTTGAAGCATCAGTTTATCTTGAAGATTAAACAAACTGAATTTATTGTATAGATAATCTGTATTTGTTGAATTTTTTAAATTACAATGCTTGATATATTCACACTTGTCCGGATATTGTTCCATATTTACTGCAGTGGTGTTGAGAGGGGATTTAAGGATAAGCCTTACCCCAGGCTTGTGTAGATGGTTTTATCTGCCACATTAACGCAAGATCCAAGCAAAGCTTGCTCATCTTGATCTGCATCACCCTTTATTTTTGACAACTGGGCAAAGTTGTTATAAGCTGCCAGATAAATTGGAATCGTACAAACTGGTATGAAAAATCATAACTTTACTGCTGAAATTATGGGCTGTCTATGAGGAAAATTGTTTCTAATTACCTCTCCTCTTGTGGCCAGATTGCAAGCCACTTAGCTATACCCAGGGGCCTTGTGTTCAAGTCGCAGAAGAGACAATTACCGGGTTTACCCAAAAAAAAATTGTTTCTAATATCTGAGTTTTGGATTCTGTTTTTGTATAGGAAGTCAGGGCTTGAATTCATGTCCAAAAACTATGAAAAATATTTATTTTTTGAATAATGAAATATGACAGATATTCCATTAACTTGTCAGTTTAATCATCATTTAACTTCATGATATATATATATTTGCATGATGAATTTATATTGTTTGAATCATTGAACACTAAGATTCATTGGTTTGGGAAAGCTCATTGTATGACAATGAGATTCATGTTCATTCATTCACATGCAAAGTTAATGGAATACAAATGCTTGAATCCAAGAATTGTGACTCTTAAAGAGAATAAAATATTGGACAGTGGACTCTCTCATCCTTGCCAATTTGGGTATGAAGATCCAGTCCGAAACAAACCCATCTCGGATTTAATATTTGCCAGAAATTCGGCCTAACATTATAGAAATGGGCTTCATAGAAATCCAGAAAATGAGTTGGGTTTCTGAGCCCACTGGCTGACCCATTTCACATAAACATTCAGATTTTGACATCATGTTATTATCTAAAGTTCATTTTTTAATGTAGATCAAACTAGTAAACATGCGTGTCTGTTTTTGTATTGTAATTTTACATATAGCACAGATTGTTAATTATACAAATGTTTACTGTAATTTTTTTTTTTTTTTAATAAATGCATCAAATTGTAATTTTGCAATAAAGTAATTGTGAATTTCCGTTTTAATGCATTATTTGTAGTATCAGAATAGAGTTTGTGGTCTTTTTTCACGTATGAGTTGTGAAATCATTTTGTTGATGAAGATATTAAACTATTAACACTACATACATTGCATTCAAAATAAGAGAAAAGAAAATTATTAAAAAATACATGTACTCAATTAAGTGATTTTAATAAAACAATTAGGAAATCCTAGATTATACCATGCGTTTAAACCCAAATATAATGATATAGTTAACATGAATTAAACCTAAATGTAATAATACAATTAACATTTTCAAAGAATTGATCATGATTTGGGGTTGGAATTTGACAAGGAGATTGAATTTCAAAGAATTGATCGAAAACGTAACAAGTTGAAGAAAGGAAAGGGTACTTATAATATTAGATAATATTTGGACAAAAATTACTTGGAAGTCATTGGAATATCTTTCTTGTATATATGGATAACAAATCTCTACAAATCCCACACCTCTTTTTTGAAGAGATGAAAGAGCTCAAAGTATTACATTTGACTGGAATTCATCTATTGTCACTACCTTTATCTCTTCCTTGTCTAAAAAACCTTCACATATTGTGTCTGGACAACTGCCTACTTGGAGATATAGCAAAAGTTGGAGAGCTTAAGCAGTTAGAGATTCTTAGTCTTGTGGCCACTCCTGTAGAAGACAAGAGTTGCCCAGAGAAAATAGGACAATTGACTCGTCTGAAGTTGCTAGATTTGAGATTATTTTTACAACTTAAAGCAATATCACCAGATGTCATGAGATATGCCATGGTCAACTCCATGCAGAGTCTTTTGGTAGATTAAGAAATTTGAATCTTAAAGAATGTGATACGTAGGAGCATCTCTTCTCTATCTCCATGGCTGAAAAACTTTCTCAGATTGAAGGAATTAAAGTGACTGATTACAAGAAGCTAAAGGAAATTTTTGTTGAAGCGCTTGAGGATCATGTCCACCAAACAGAAAGCAACAGAAAGGTTGAGTTCACCCAGTTGCATTACCTGAAGTTGAAATGCCTACCACAACTCAAAAGTTTTGGCTTCGACGTGGAAACTAAAGTATCCAGAAAAATAATTGCAGAGAATATTCTTAATTTAGAGGCAGGAGTAGGCAAATCTAGTGCTAAATCACAATGTGGACATAAAGCTGATAAGTACATGAATTACTTTGCTCTGACCATGTCCAGGGAAACGGTTGTAGAGCTTCAAGTATCCACAAGGTCCTCTCAATAAAACAAAATAAACATTCCAAACCTTAAAAGTAACATGAAACAATGAATTCTAAAATGCTTCTAATTATCCACCAAGTGAAGAACTAATGAATTGCAAAACCAAACAACTACTGTCTAGAAGCCAACCTGCACACTAACCTTTTCAAATAATATGATAAGACCAGAGCTCCAATACAGAAGACATCACAAGTAAAATCATTTCACTCGTTCTTGTTAATGTCCTGTGTATGAATTCAAGTGTAATAGTTTTCCAAATGACCATATAAAATCAGGCAGTATTGGTTTGAGCAGCTTAAAATATGTAGCTCAAGCATACAATGATATGACAAAAAAATCTATTATAAATAGTGAATATTGCAATAAAACTTTATCAGTTAAACAAGTATTTGCATGCCATCAAGGGATTAGATAGACCTACTTATCTGAAGACAATGGATCCAGACCTTGTTCTTCCACAAGTTGCTCCACAGCATCAAGAGTGTTTGCCACCTTCAAAATCATATGACCACATCTGGCCGCGGACAAATGTAATGAAATATACCTGAGTTTAAAGGCATAAATACTGAAACTCATCCTGTAATATGCAAAAGAGGCAACATTTGAAATAAACAATCATAGACTAGAGCAAAAGCATTTAAATCCTTTAAAAAACATAAGGAAAAATCTGACCTCAATGTTTTCATTCAAAGAAGTAATCACCTGAAATGTTCCATACCAAACTGTACACCCACTACTTCAAATTTCAAACATTAACCAAAAGGAGCTGCGAGAGAGAGCAAGGGATAATGAAAAGGGCCGAAATGAAATGGGCCTGTTTTAGCAAACAAAACATCCTCAAGGCCCAAACACATGTTCTAGATTCCCATTTTAAAAGATAGCTTTTGAGTGCTGACTTGGTGTGAAGAACATTGAGGTCGTCTTTGTGTGTTAGATCCTTAATGTACGCTTGCTTGGTATTATAATAATCAAAGTTTAGTTGAATTCGTTTATGCTTTAGGGGACAGGTCTTCTCACTATTATTGATTGTAATAGATTAGTCCTGCATTAGCTATAAAGTTGAGCCCCTTATTAAACAAATATTTGTTACTTGACCCTTGAAGCCTCCAAAATCCATTCCTACGAGGCATTTTTGTCTTTATATTTTAAAAAAAAAAAAAATTAAATAAAGAAAGACTCTATCAATCTACTAATACTATTACCCTCCAACACTTTTATCAATCTTTTTTTTCTTATTATTGTTCACAAAAAATATAAACAAACACTCAATCTGCTCCTTTAATACTTTGCTCTCTTACTCTCAGATTAAGCCATTACTCTCACAAAGCAGAGATCTGTTTCCTTAAAGCAAGTTCTAAAAAATTATTTACGAAGCCATACATGCGAGAAGTGAGATTTGATTTAAAGAATTTGTATTAGGATGTATTTGTAACTCATAAAACTCCACCTTAAAAAGATGAAGAAGAGGAATTTGAAGCTTTAGATTAAAAGACTTGAGTGTCTCTGAAAGCACAAGAAGGTTGTGCCAGAATATAAATTACCTCAAGAAATACAGGGAAAATCAAACAACAGGGTCATTCTATACAAGCAGTTAAAACAGAGCTCAAAAGTGATCCAAAACCCAGGAGGCCACAACAGAGCTCAAGAGAGCACTCCTTGTCCACCAACTGTGTTTCTAAATTCCTACAAAAACCTATACCATCCACCACATATACAAATATTGACCACATCATAACACCACGACCTCTCCATTCTTGACCCATGGCATTCTCCTTGTAGCATGTATATTTGTAACTCGACACATGGCCTACCGAAAAGGCAGCACTATGATACTTTTCCCTTTTTTCATGAATCTTTTTGATAAATTTCTATTATTCTATGTATAAAATTTTCTTTGTTGGGATGCTTTCTTTGACTGTACCATAATATTAAAAAAAATAAGAATTCTAGTGATAGTTTACATGATTATAACAAACTTACTCAAAGGGAATAATATATAATGTGGATACAAGCATAAGATAAATATTGAAAACCAGTATTTCAGAATCAAATTAACCAAGAAATCTGTCAATATTCTCATCATATTGTTTCTGCTGTGTTCACTGATATCGTCTTCGTATTTGGTTCGACATTCACCTAAAAACTGAACTGTGAAATCAAGAAACAAAAACTTCATCTTATAAGAATCTAAAAACAGAGCAAACAATTTTCTTTTTCTTTTTTAAACTTGAGACTTGATTGATCAGCTGTATGATGGTAAATTTAAGTCCTCCTCTCGAAACCATTATGATGATGATGCTGAAGCGCTTTAAAACTAAGATTAAAATGACAATTACTAAAGTCTTGGTCTTCCTTCTTGTTGACTGATGAGCCTCTGTTTCCACTCCCCACGTTTGTCACGACCACCTACTTTGATTAAAGTTTTTACTTTACTTGATTCATTAAATCTACTTTACTCAATTGGTAGTTGTTTTCATACTCAATTATTGCTCTCTCTCTCTCTCTCTCAAAACTATTTTGTCATTTCCTGGAGGCAACTATATCCCTTTACAGATAACTCTAAATCGAGATCCAAGTGATTAATCATAGAAGGGGCAATGGTTAGATCCTTAATGTATGCTTGCTTGGTGTGAAGAACATTGGTATTATAATAATCAAAGTTTAGTTCAATTTTTTTATGCTTTAGGGTACAGGTCCTCTCACTATTATTGATGCCTTAGGGAATTACACGTTCTCGAAGTTCATTTCTTGCTTTCTTATTACATGCACCAGCGCATTTGTTGGTTGCTTTCACGTGACAAAGTTATGGTCTTCTCATGGACAATTTATAGTGCTATTATTAAGCAAAGCCTATTTCCTACAACCATTTTTATGTATCAAAACAGAGCTCCTCTATTTCCATTCCCCTGTTTTCTGTCTATTGTTCTACTGGTATTATTAAAGAATGGTTTATATTGGTCATTCTTTATTCATACCAATTATTGATGCTTACCTGTAATACATATTTAAACATGCTTACCTGTATTATAATTTTATATACTTAAAATTGTAATAATTTAATCCTGCTTTACCTATAAAGTTGAGCCCCTTATTAAACAATTATTTGTTGCTTGACCCTTGAAGCCTCCAAAATCCATTCCGACGAGGCATTTTTGTCTTTATATATATATTTTTTATGAATATAGTGTTGTTTCTTAAATAATTAATTAAAGAAAGACTTTATCAATCTACTAATACTATTACTCTCTGTTAGAGTTTCTTGGATCAAAAATAATAAAATTATGCTCTCTGATGAACAATCCTAACAAGATTAAGAAACAATCAACCAGAAAACAATCAATAGGCATCAAGATAAAGAGAAAAGCAAGAAAAATAAAAGAGACAATCAACTATAGCGGTTCAGCACTCAAGGCCTACATCCACTCTCCAAGGCAAGGTAGTATTTAGATTTATAGATCATATTAACCTCTAAACCCAATAACAAGGAAGAATCACATCTGATTAACTAATAACCCTAGCCCCCTTTAATCCAATCAAGTCTCTCTCTCACTCTCTGTTAGCCAAGGCCCAAACACTTGTTGTAGATTCCCATTTTAAAATAAAAATTTTCCGCATTTCAGAATTTTCAATTTGAGAGATGATAGCTGTTGAGAGCTTATTGGTGGAGAGAGTAGAGTTTGTGCTTTTATAATAATAACCCTCAAATTGATTTGCGAAGAATGACTCTGAAGCAATTTTTAAAATTTTTTATCACCATAGTACATAGAGACATACCGTATCTGACTTAAAGAATTTAAAAGAATATATAGAAGTGTAACTCAACAAAATGAACATATTAGGAAGCATTTGTATTAGGATGTGTATTTGTAACTCATAAAACGCCACCTTAAAAGGATGAAGAAGAGGAATTTGAAGCTTTAGATTAAAAGATTTGACTGTCTTTGAAATCACTAAAGGTTGGTAGTGTTTGATCTTTATGTGTTAGATCCTTAATCTACGCTTGTTTGGTATCTTATATTATGATAATTCAATTTGTTAATGCATTATACAGATCAGCTCACTATTATTCACGCGTTAGGTTAGGTAATTGCACTTTCTCCAAGTTCATTTCTTGCACCAAGGCGTTTGTGGGTTGCCGTTACGTGATTTTTTTCATTAAACTGAGGATATAAATTTATTATTCTCTTGTATGAGTGATATAACAAATCATATGTAAATACTTTATTTTCACAAGAGAGATGATGAGATATTTCAATTATTAATATTGACTCTACTAAACGTAATTTTTTTTAGTTGAACAAGAGTAAATCGCATATGTACTTTTTCTTTACTGTTTACATTATTTGGGTGTGATTGTTTACTCTTTGGTTTCTATTACTCTCTAAGATTGTTTCAAATTCAATACTATATATTGTTTCTCGTAATTTTATAAGTGATTTTGTTTGCTTAAAGTAAAGTTTCATTTGACTGGTCCATTGTTTTACAGGTATTATTATAGTGGTCATTCTTTATTCATATAAATTATACATGCTTACCTCCTTACCTGTATTATAATTTTATAAAGTTCAAATTGTGTTAAATTATACAAATATTTGTTAGTTGACCGTTGAATCCTCGGTAAACATCATTTCTCCAAAATCCATTCCTACGAGACCTTTTTGTATGAATATAGAGTTGTTTCTTAAATAATTAATTATTTATCTATGTAAATTAAACAAAGACTTTATTAATCTTTGTTGCTTATTCTTGCTCACAAAGAAGAGAAACAAACACTCAATCTGCTCCTTGAATACTTTGCTCTTACTCTCAGATTAAGCCATTAAGCTGCACTTGTTTTACTCTTATCCTTCTCCTGCGTTTTTTCTTTGCTCCTGTTTTCACTTTCAATTCTCTGTACTTTATTTACATTTACTTATATTCAGTATCCATAAATTTACTTGAAAATAAAAAAAAAAAAAAAAAAGAGAGATAGAATCCGGCATTTTTCTCAACTTTTCTGATACTGACAACAGAGATCTGTTTGGTTAAAGCTAAGATTCTGTTTACGGAGCTTTCCTTGTAAGTATTTTGCTTATCAACTCTGTTTATTTTACTCACTTTTATCTTTATATCCAGTATTCATAAATATGTCGCTTCCTTTAAGATGATTAGCAGTAGTTAGTGGGTGTACCAAAATTAGTGTTTGCTGCCTCATTCATTGGCTAAATAAGGTTTTAAGATAGATAGAAGCAAGATATAATTACTCAATTCAACTGTTGCATTATTGTATACTTATCTCTCCCACTTAATATTAATTTCTTATCTGCACATAATATTCATAAATCATGGCCATCCGAGATATCATGTTTCTAATACTGCATATAATTTCCAATACAACAATACCAAAAACATTATCATAGAGGCCATGGAATGGTTATAAATTATTTTCAGCTTGAAATTAATAGCAAAAAATATATATTAATAGATGTATGGGATTAATAACTACATGTCTGTTTGATTCTTGCTCGCAGAAAAGATAATCAAACACACAACTACTGGTCCTTGAAAAGCTCTAAGAGAAATATAGATCCAGGTGCAGTTGTCTAGCAGAGATCTGTTTGCTTAAAGCTAGATTCTGTTTACCCAACTTTCCTTGTAAGTATTTTGTTTAGTAACTCTGTTTCTTTTTCTTTGTTTCCTATCAACTGTTTCTCACTTTTTTCTTTAAATCCACTATTCATAAATATCTCACAAGAATTAGGCAATGGCTCAAGAAATAGCTGTGGCTGCTGGCACAGAAGTTGTAAAAGAGGCTACATCAGATATATATGGTTTGCTTAAACAGCAGATCTCTTATGTGTTCAAGTACCAGAACTACATCAACGACCTCAAGAAACAAGTTCTGGAGCTCAGAAATAAAAGACAAATGGTGCAAAAACCTGCAGAGTTTGCTGAAAGACAAGGGGAAGAGATTTATGAACTTGTTACAACATGGCTGAGTGACGTGCATGAGTTCACTGAAGAGGTAGCAAAATCTATCATTGAGGATGAAGATAAAGCAAACAAGGGTGGCTGTTTCAAATTGGCGTCATGTCCTAATCTGATTCAACGTTACAGGCTTGGCAAAAAAGCAATGAACGCCACAATGGATGGTGCGGATCTCTTGGGGAAAGGAAACTTTAGTCATGTTTCCTACCGTCCTGCTCTACCGAGGACAAAATCCATGTATGTTAGAGGCTACGAGGCCTTTGATTCTAGAATGCAAGTTTTGCAGGAAATTATGGACACATTGAAGGATGTTAATGTTAACAAGATTGGGGTGTATGGGATGGGAGGGGTGGGCAAAACCACGCTGGTGAAAAAAATAGCTATGCTGGCCAAGGGAAACAAGTTATTTGATGAGGTGGCCATGGCTGAGGTAGCACAAACCCCAGACTACAAAAAAGTTCAAGAAAAAATTGCCTTTGATTTAGGCCTGGAATTTGGACAGGAGAGTGAATATCAGAGACGTGGTTTACTACAGAATAGGATAACGAAGGAGAAGAATGTACTTGTAATATTGGATGATATTTGGACAAAAGTCGACTTGGATGCAATTGGAATTCCTTTCAGGGGAGCTGAGAAACAAGGAAAAGATGACAAGGTGAGGCGATGCGCGGTATTGCTAACTTCTAGAAATCTGGATGTGTTATACAAAGATATGAACACTCAGAAGAACATCTCTATTCGTCCTTTATCTTTTGGAGACTCATGGAATTTGTTTCGAAAGATAGTGGGTGATTCTGCAGAAAGCCCTGATTTTCATCCTGTAGCAAATCAGATAGTTACAAAATGTGCAGGTCTACCGGTTGCAATTTCAACAATTGCAAATGCATTGAAAAATGAGAGTCTTCACACTTGGAAAGACGTCTCGGCTAAACTAAACAGGTCCAATCCAAGATGCATTCTAGATATGGATGAAACTTTGTACTCTACTATAGAACTAAGTTACAATTTTTTGAACAGTGAGGAAGCAAAAACACTGTTTCTTCTTTGTGCTCTAAACGATGCAGGCAGTAGTATGTTCATTGATGACTTATTGAAATATACTATGGGTTGGAGTTTGTTTCGAGATGTTTATACATTGGAAGAAGGAAGGAATAGATTGCATAGGTTGATAGATCATCTGAAAGCTCGTTGTTTATTGTTGGATGACGATGACGATGACGACACAGTTAAAATGCATGACATTATTCATGCTGTTGCTGTATCGATTGCAGCAACAGACAAGTTAATGTTTAATATTCAAAGTGTTACTGGCTTGAAGGAAGTACTGGAGGAGAAAAAAGATTCAAATGCTCTATCTTTGCCGTATAGAGATATTTATGATGAGCTTCCCAAAAAGTTGGATTGTCCTAAACTGAAGTTGTTTTTCCTATTTATGAGAAACAAAAACCTACATATCCCAGATACTTTTTTTGAAGGAATGGAAGAACTGAAAGTTTTAGATTTGAGCGGAATACAATTCTTGTCATTGCCTTCATCACTTTATTGCCTAAAGAACATTCGAACATTGTGTTTGGATAGAAACCTGCTAGGAGATGTAGCAATAGTCGGAAAGCTAAAGACATTAGAGATCCTTAGCTTTCTGGAATCTGATATTGAACAGTTGCCTAGAGAAATCGAGCAGCTGACTCGGTTGAAGTTGTTAGATTTGAGCAATTGTTTAAACCTTAGATACATTGCACCAAATGTCATCTCCTGCTTGTCTCAATTAGAAGAACTTTATATGGGCAATACCTCTATTCAATGGGAGGTTGAAGGAGTCGATAATCAAGGACGAAGAAATGCTAGTCTTGGAGAGTTAAAGCGGTTGTCTAACCTAACAGCTTTACATCTTCATATTCAGGATGTTGGAGTTATGCCACCAGACTTGTTCTTTAAGAAGTTGAAAAGTTATAAGGTATTTATAGGAGAAAAATGGAAGTGGTCCGGTAAATATGACCTTTCAACTTCAAGAACATTCAAACTCAAGATCAACAATAGCATTTATTTGGGGCCTGGGATTAAAAATTTGTTGAAGATGACTGAAGATCTTTCTCTAGAGGAAATGAATGGTGTTAGAAATGTTCTTTATGAACTCGATATGGATGGTTTTCGACATTTGAAGCATCTGCTTGTAAAAAATTGTCTGGAGTTTTTATATATCATTAAGTCAGTTGCTTGGAATCTAGCCTTTCCCAAATTGGAGTCCTTGATCCTTCGTAATTTGATTAATTTGGAGAAGATATGTCATGGCCAACTCAATGCAGGGTCGTTCAGCAAATTAAGGATAATGAAAATAGAAAAATGTGATAGATTGGAGTATCTCTTTGCATCCTCCGTGGCAAAAAACCTTACTCAGCTACAAGAAATTGAAGTGACTGATTGTAAGAACCTAAAAGAGATTTTTTGTGAAGAAAGTAAAGACCATGGTGATGAAATTGAAACAGATGATAAGATTGACTTCAATCAATTGTGTTCTCTGACACTACAACGTCTACCACAATTCATAAAGATTGGTTCTGACATGAGGGTATGTTTTGTATTTTTCATCTTTTATTTTATTTTGATGTAAAAAGGAGTTTTCTTATTAGTTTATAAGTTATGTTTACGAACAAGGTTTATTTCCACAGGTTGTCTTTCCGAGATTGGAGAACTTGAAACTGTGCTCAATTACTATTGAGAATACATGGCTTGATCAACCTTTGGCAATGTCTTCTTATAGTCAATGCTTAAAAAGCTTAACCGTGGAGGAGTGTAATGGCTTGAAATTTTTGTTTTCATCCTCCATGGTCAAAAGTCTTAACCAACTCCATAAACTTGTGATAGGCAAGTGTAAGTCAATGGAAGTAATAGTTGACTCAAAAGGGGAAGAAGGAGAAGAAAGGATAATTGATATGAGTTTTCCGAAACTATTCTACCTGAAGCTTGAAGTTCTGCCAAAACTTGTGACTTTTGGCATCGGGAATTCAATCGAATTCCCGTCTTTAAATGAACTTCATATTGATGGTTGCTCTAATTTGAAGACATTCTTCTGCAAATCTTTTTATCCAGGCACGGTGAGAGAAGAACCTAAAGAAGAATTGAACTGGGAGAACAACTTTATTGATATAAACCCTCTTTTTGATGAAAAGGTGATTTATCTTTATGCTAAAAAATTATGTTGCCTATTGCTTTCAAAACGTTTTTTCGATTTTGAGAGCAAATCAACCTTACATAATATTTGGACATCTTTCTCATCGTAAGATTGTGGGTCTTTTATACAAAAATATTGACATCATGGATTGTTTGCTACAGGTTGCTTTTCCAAGCTTGGAGGTGATGGTACTATTACACTTGGATAACTTGCAATTGATATGGAACAACCAACAACTCCATGTGGAATCCTTTTGCAAACTAAAAGAAGTGAGAGTCGAATTCTGTGAAAAGTTAAAGACTATTGTTCCATCTAATTCGCACGGACTTCTCACCTTTCACAATCTGAAAGAGCTAACCGTGGAAAATTGTTGGAGTATGAGAAGTGTCTTTCCGGTTACTATAGCTACTGGTCTCGTGCAACTTAATGACCTTCGTTTAGTCTCCTGTGGGTTGGAGAAAATTGTTTCTGAGGAGGAAGTTAACGGGGCCCCTAGATTTTTTTTTCCACAATTAACAAACTTCTATCTCAATAATTTACCAGAACTCAAATGTTTCTACCCAGGGTTCCATACAATAGAGTGGCTAATGCTAAAACTTGTGGCTGTGTATGGTTGCAAGAAGATAAAAATATATGCTTCAGAATTTCCTAGCTTCCAAAAGAAAGACGATGGGGAAAGCCAACCTGCCATTTTTCTGTTAGAAAAGGTATGATTTCAATTTCATTCATACTCACTTAAAAACGCAACATGTTTATGATCATTCAGATTAATCTGATCATCGCTTAATCTGATTATATTTTTTCTCTTTAAATCCATCGAGTTGATGTATAATAATCAATTGAATGTTTCAGCTGTGAGATATTATTCATTTTGTTGATTAAAAATTGTTGTTCATTTATGTAATTCCTGTTTAAAGTGTATATTAACATTGTAACATATTTATTTATTTAGTTATTTGAAATATCTAAATAACATAATCATTTGGAGAAATTTTGTTGGTAATATCAAACGCACACATCATAAACCAAATTCTTATTTCCTGCATTAAAATTTGGCTCATAAAAGTAGATAAGACCTTTTGCCTTGTACATTTCCATTTACATTATTTCCAAATTAAAGATCTGGTTATATATGTTTCTACTTGCTTATAATTAGTTGTACTACTAATTAATGATTGTAAAGGCAGTTTAGACTGAAGGTTTGGTGATCTGAGAATTTATTGACTGTTTTCAAGTACAGGGATGTTCTTTTATATTGTAAATGACTAAACAAAAAATGGAAGAAGATCTCAACCATTGAGCTGTAACAGAAAAACAAAAAATTTATTGACTGCCGTTGATTTTGCTAGGAAGTAAATCAACTTGCATAACAACCTTCAACAACTTAATCAACTTGCCTAACTACCTTTTGTCACTTGACTTGCAACTTGATTTTGGGCGAGAAACATAACACACTTTTGCAGTTTTAGTTCATTAGCAGTCCAGAATCCAGCATTTGTTTGTTGTTTGAGTGCAGCTTGTATTCTCAATAATGATACTGATTGCTTCTTAAGTATATAACTTGTGACACCTGTACCATATATATGAAAAAATCGTAGCATTTTTCTGTGTATATCGGTGAACTTGTTGATGAGTGAATGCTAACACCTACTTATTTGCTTGTTCATCAATTCTCAGGTCATACCGAATTTGGAAGTGTTGGGTTTAGATGCACATGACTTCAAATTGACATTCCTCCACTGTGATCTAGCTGAGAGCTTTGGCAAACTTAAAGAACTTTTTCTGAGTAACTTTGATGATGAATCTGTTGCTTCTTTGTTCGGTTTCCTTCAAAGGTTAAATTGTTTGGAATCACTTTGTTTTTGTGTTAATAGTTTCAAAGAGCTATTCCCATATAAACAAGAACATATATGGAAACAAGATTCCCAAGTGGACAAATTTCTTCAAAATCTTCAAACTCTAGAAGTCCAATCTTGTCACCGTTTGACAATTTTAATGCCATCCGGAATGTCTTTCAAAAATCTTACAACTCTGGACACTTGCCGCTGCGATGGACTAGTCAATGTACTTGCATGCTCAGCAGCCAAAACTCTTGTCAATCTCACAAAAATGAGAATAAGAGACTGCAAGCTAGTGACAGAGGTAATAGCAAACGAGAGAGACAGAGAAGAAGAGATTGTTTTTGGCCAATTGAAAGTTTTGGAGCTTTACCGTTTATCAAGCCTCACATTCTTTTGCTCAACCAATTATTCCTTTAAATTCCCTTGTTTGGAGCAAGTTATTGTGAGTCAATGCCCAAAATTAAAGATCTTCTCTCAAGGAGTCTTAAGCATACCAATTCTAAAGAGAGTACAATTGACGAGAGAGGATGACCCAGAATATTTTTGGAAGGAGGACCTCAATTCCACTATCCAGCAAATGTTTACAGATATGGTATTTATTCTTTAACAAAATCATTTTCTTTCCTTTTACAACATTGCTATTGATATCTATATATACATTTGTTTACAGATATTACTACTAATATATATGATGATTTGTAATACTATTTATGATATTGTTTATATTATAATTTTGAATTAATGATAGAGATTGATGCAACAGCGCCAAAATCATGACTACAAGAGCTATTATCTTTTATAGACTAGGATGAAAAGTTGTCAAACTCCTATTTCAATTAAAAATTTATAATTCTAGGATTCCACGAATCTCAATCTACTATGGCATGTACAAATCAATTACATGCTAACCAAGTTTGAAAAGCGTACATTGATACTTGTTCAAAATTTTCGCTAAGTTGTTTTTGGGCAATTATTTTGTATTTTGATTCAGGATCTAGTTTTTCTCAATCTGCTCTATAAGGGTCATTATGCCTTGGTTAAATTTTTATGAGAACTACTTGCAACTTGGACCGTGTACATTTTTTTTTCTTACACAGTTTCAAAGTAGATTACAAAGACGAAACTGAATGATATTTGTTGTGCAAAATTGCATGAAAAAAGAATAGTATAGTATGATTTATAATTCTGTACTTTTTTTTTTTTTTTTCATTTGTTGTTATTATATATTCACAACTATGTAGTGGCTATTTTCTTTGGTTCATGTTTAATAAGTAGAAGCATAAGATTTCCAATCGTTCTATAGCTTTTTATGTCCAACTTTCAAATGGTCTTATCACAGAGAGGCACTTATTAAAACTATAAAGAAGTACAAAATGTTGTTACATTTATGTATTATAATAATTATTTTTTTAATCTTTTTAGTGAAAGACTACTTTGGATTCCAATCGATGTGACTACATATGTTTTATAATAATAGAATAGGGATGTAGTTTTTTGCTACATCAACATGAAATTTGTTATTATGAGTTAGCACATCCAATATTAAAATTTCATTGACATTCATATATAAATATTCATTTTGTTAAGCTTCAAATACTTTTCTATGTTTTAGTCTTTCAAAATTCAATATTTTAATCCAATATTTTGGGTTTCACAGGTTGGTTTCCGTAGCTTTGAACATTTGACACTCTCTCAATTCCCCAACATGAAAGAAAAAATATGGAATGGTCAAGGACTAATTGACGTATTCTGGAATTTAAAGTCATTAGTAGTGGATAAGTTTTCGGATATGTCGAGTGTTGTTCCATCCAATGTGGTATGCCGCTTCAAAAATCTGGAAATGTTGGATGTAAGAAGTTGTGAATCACCAGAACAAGTGTTTGATTTGGAGGAAAATCGTCAAGAAATTTTGGGCTTAAAGAAATTGAAATCATTGAAAATTGACAATTGCAACAGGTTGAGATATATATTTACACCATCGATACTGTTGGGTCTTGTTCAACTCCAAGAGATAGAAGTGAAAAACTGTGCTTTGATAGAAGAAATTGTCAAAAAGGAAGTGCAAAAGGATGCAGTGAGTGATAAAATTATAATCCCTCAATTAAACTCTGTCATGCTTGAGTCATTGCCTAACTTGACAAGCTTCTATTCGGGAAGTGAAATTTTGGAATGTCCTCCCTTGGAAACTATTATCATTAAGGACTGTCAAAAGATACATATGAAGGAGTTTAGTATCCATCTTGCATCTCTTTTCACCGTAAAGGTAAGTCTGTTTCAATTCTTTTTACACGATGATAAGTTTTAATAAAGAAATTCTCATATTTTACGAAACAAAATAAAGTTTTTTAGTTTCTAAAACAAACATTTTATATGCATGCAGGTTGTATTACCCAGCTTGGAAGCATCTTCTTGCTTCCAGAATTTAACAATCTTGGTCATCGGTGGCTTTGATCGGTTAAAATATTTATTCCCATCTTCAATGGTCAAAAGTCTTTTCAGACTGAAGACGCTTGAAATATCTAACTGTAAGTTCATGGAAAGAGTAATAGATGAAGATGAAGAGAGATCAAGTACGACGCTGTTTCCTAAATTATACGAGCTGAAGCTTGGAGATCTTCCAAAACTCACAACATTCTGCAACTCCACCGCAAATTTTGTTGTAATGCCATCCTTATTCAGATTGTGGATTGACAATTGCCCTGGTGTTCAAACATTCATCTCCAGTTCTATATTTGGCGACATGACATTATCAAGCAAAGAACATGAAGAAACGAATGCAAAGGAGAACATTACTCAAATGCATTCTCTATTCAATAAAAAGGTCATACGTCCCCTTTTTTTGTTATCAAATTTTTTCATTCCTATGTTTTGATCTAGATTCAACTAAATCTACTTTCTTATTTTTCATTATATCTAATTTACTTTGAAATCTTCAGGTAAGATTCCCTAGTTTAGAGAGATTGCAAATTAGTTATGCTGATGAGTTGGTAAAAATATGGGACGACCAGATCTCTTTGGATTCCTTTTGCAAATTAAATCGTGTGTTTGTACGATTTTGTAAAAGACTAGCAAGTGTTTTTCCATCTAACATGCTTGGGAGTCACCAGAAACTAGACACGTTGGTAGTAGAAAATTGTGATTCAGTTGAAGAGATATTTGAAGTGCTTGAGAGAAGGTCTAGTGAGGTAGAGGAAATTGTTGACAAGGAGGAAGCAGTACCTAGGTTTGTGTTCTCTAAGTTTGCCTGGCTGTCTCTACAGATGCTACCGAGTCTCAAAAGTTTATACCCAAAAGTACATATTTCTGAATGGCCAATTTTAGAAGTGATGAAGGTATATGGATGTGATAATGTGGAGATATTTGCTTCAGATTTTTTGAACATCCAAGGGACTCATGGAGAAAGTCAACAACCACTGTTCTTGGTTTACAAGGTATGAACCCCAATACTCAAATAAATCATGTCTACAACTCAAGTAAAGGCATTTTAACAAATCTTCTTAATTTTGCTTCTCTTTTTGATTAATTTTATTTAATCTTTTAAAAGATTATGTTAAACATATTTATTATTAGTAGTGCGTAAATTTTCCTTGAAATGTGTAGTATTATTCGTAATTGAAATAATTTTTGTTACTAGAAAAATTTGTCATTGTTATAATTATCGATAAAAGTAAGTCCCCATAGATCTCTAATCTCACAATATTTAGTGCTACCCACCTATACTAATTATCCCTTCTTTTCGTTTCATCACTTTTTTGTGATTACCTGATTTCCAGGATGCATTCCCTAGCTTGAAAGAGCTAGAGTTAGGTGAAATGCCCAGGTTGTCGCATCTATGGAGAGGAGATTCTCAGCCTAGCAATGTTTTTAAAAATCTGAAGACTCTGAAAGTATCTGCATGTGGCAGTTTAGAAAATTCATGGTCATCATCAGTGTCTTTCCAGAATTTGGAGACTTTGCAAGTTTCAAAGTGTGATGGATTGAGATATTTACTGACCCCCTTAAAAGCTAAAACTCTGGATCAACTTACAAGAATGAACGTATCTGATTGCAAAATGATGGAGGAAATTATAACACATTTGGGAGATGAAGTACTGCAGGATTCAATTGTTTTCAACAGACTGGATTGTTTGGAACTTCACTGTTTGTCCAGCCTTAAAAGTTTTTGTTGGGGGGATTATACTCTTGAATTCCCATCCTTGAAAAAAGTAATTGTCAGACAATGCTTGAAGATGGAGACTTTTTGTCATGGAGTTTTAAGCACAACAAAGCTGCAAAAACTACAATTGACAGAAGGAGAGAATGAAGTTGAAGAATGTTGGGAAGGCAACCTTAATTCCACTATACAACATCTGTTCAGAAACAATATGGTATTTATTGACTCACCAGAATACCTCATGCATTTCTATTTTTTAATGAATTGAATTGGTTGAATTCATATTTTCTTTTATTTCCTTAATTCAATGAGCTATGCTTTATCATTACAGAATGTGCGGAGCTCCAAAGAAGATTGAGGCCATTCCTTTTAATAGTTTGTGACACACCATGGCTCCGTTTCCCCCAGGTAAACAGAGACTTTGTTCCTGCCATCTTACTGATATTATCTTCACATTTGGTTGAAGGTGGAGCGCCCTTTGTTTATTCATTTGTTCTGTTGTTTCACTTGTTGGACTTGTATTATGTATTCCAATTTCTGCGAGTTGCCACACACTTTGGGCAAACAAGACGATACAATATGCAGTTCGTTAATTTCTATGTTGATAGCTGTTTAAATCACTTCCACATGTTGTTAAAGATGTATATATCTACACATGTAAGGACAGTTCATTAAATAAAGAAGTATGTATAGAAATGATTTTCCACTTTCTACAATTGGTACTAAGATCAGAAGCAGTTACAAGATATAAAGATCAAATACAGATGGCGGAATTAAAATGTAATCAAAACAAACAATTAAAAGTAACATGAGAATGAAATTGCATGTAAGAAAAACTAATGTATCATTTTCTTATGACCTTGGTTATAGCCCTAATGGATGTATTTGACATATATATCTAAGCGTGCAAGGACAACGCATTTGAATACAAAAGTTTTCATTAAAAAGATCCAATTTCTACAATTCAACTAACCTTACACACAGAGTAGAGAAACATTTCAAATGAGAAAAATAGCAAAAGGTAACTGTGAAATCCGCATAGTATTATTGCCATCATACATGAAGCGCAAAAGCAATTACAAGATTTAAAGATTAAACACAGATCACAGAATTACAATGAACCACGCAGCAGATATACAATGTGACCATCACAAAACTTTCCAAGAAAATAGTGATACCTTAACAGTTTCATCATTTGAATATGCCTCTGCAACATCACGTAATTTTCCAGTACTGTAGGAAGCAGAAAACTTTCCATCTGCAGCGCCATACTCCCCTAAGACCAGCAAAAAACCTGCAACCAAAACCAGTAATGAAGACACCTAACAGGGATGACCTATCTGGAATATACATCAAAGAAAAGGAAAGCTATATGGGACAGCACGCACTTGAAGAAATACTTAAGGAATCTTTGGCTCTCCAATAATCCGCAAATACGATTCCACCTACTCACAAAAAAATAAATATATAAATTTCAAGTAGCAGAAGATGATAACCAGAAGAACAGCAAAACTAGAGAATAGATGCTATTGATCTATCCATCCATGAAAATCCAGCTTTTATCAAGATATCTTGCAATCTAATTAAAAGATGCAATAATATTGTTTAAATTACAATAAAAACTCCTCTAGTGACAGTCTTTTAAACCAAAACATTTGTACTAAAATGGTAAGTGCATAAACTATGCAAAAATAAAAAAACCTGGACTATTCTCTTGCATATTCTGTAAGTTATTCAAATCAATTGGATAATCAGTTCTTCTGGTTTTGAGATAATCTGTCACCATTAGGATAGTTACCTATTTCAATGGCATATTGGCATCTCTGAAATCCTAACGGATCAAAATACATGTAGAAAAATTTGCTGTTTCAATATTCTGGAGTTCAAAGCATTAGATGCTTATTAATTTCAGATTAAAAATATTGATATTCCATAATGATTTTCCTTTTTGGAAGGTTGGCTGAATTAAATTTTCAATAATGACAATTGTAATTGTCCTAGAAGAAATCATAATTGTGTGCAGGGTTCATTGTACATCATTCTAAATCCTAAATTATCGCTGCAACATGCTTATTTTGTGAATGAAATTTTGAATTTTATGAGCCTCTTTTAAACACGCTTAAAACAAACCTGGGGGCCATAAGAGAGCTCAAGCAAACACTCCATGTACACCAACTCTGTTTCCAAGTTCCTACAAGAATTCAAAGGAATATTTTAAATGTAAAGGAAAACAGTTTCATACGTCCTACAACCATTTTTATGGATCAAATCAGAGAATAAACAAAGCAAAACAGAGCTTCTCTATTTCCATTCCCCTGTTTTCTGTCAATTTTTCATTAAACAAACATAGTAATTTCAACATGGTGTAATAACGATCTATCTATTTAATGTAGGCTGTATAGACCGTTTTGTTGATATATTGGTAAACAATTTGCTATTTATCACCTCAATTATTAGGACTTTGGCAATATGTTATCATCTAAATCTGCCTACTAGTCCACTACCCATACAGAGTATTTAAATACCTTTGATTATATATATGCACATTTTCCTACCTTCTTCTTTGTCCTCCCTTCCCCCAACCTCTTCTTATCCCTCCCCTCGCGCCCCCACTCTCTCCACCGCACGCACCCACCCACCCGACTCGTGCACCCACTCACCACCATCTCACGTGTCCCCACTTCCAGCGTAGCCCCTCACTGAATACAGCCCCGATGATTTTCATCCCTGCTACTGAGTTTGTGGATTTCTTTCATACTTTTTTCCATTTCCTATGATTTTTCTTTTTTCTTTTTTTGTTGTTGATTTGGGTGAAGTGGATTCTGATTTGGGTGGTTCATGATTTTGGTTTAAAGTGTTATTTTGGAAAGGAAGGTAGGGTGGGTGGCCACTGGGGATTCACTGGAAGATGGAGACGCTGAGAGAAGGAAGGGGTGAGGGGCCATACCGCCATAGGGTGGTTGGGCACCTGGGCTTGGCGGAAAGGGGACGGGCTGATGAAGGTTTGCTGGTTTAGGTTGCATTGACTAATTTATCCCTGTTCTGTCAAAATTAACGAAAAAGAAGTAACGACTGTTAAACAGTAGGGGTTCGAGAGTAATTTTCACAACTAGAGGGGGTATTTCAGTATTTACAAAATACTAGACTAAACTAAATTATATCTTCTCTTCTAAAAGTGATTTTGTAATTAAACAAAGTGTGATACTATACGTATATCGTTTTCATATAATATTATATAGTAAGATACGATTGGTTAATTTAAAGTTAAAATTAAACTTTCATCCAATTATATATTACCACATAATGTTGTATGAGAATGATATATGTATAGTATTATTCAGTATTATTCTTTAATAATCTTAAACTAAGCCTTACTAATCTCAAACATGAAACCCTCATCAATTGAGTTGGCCTTTACTCTTGAGATCAATTTTCTCATAAAAATGTGTACGCAAATTTATTCTGATTTTGCCAGATTTCTTCCATCAATCTAAAACTTCTTTGCTCAATCTCTTTCCATATCATTTGAGTTAACTTTTACGTTAATTAGCGAATTAAATAAAGCAAAACAATATTGCTAACTAAACCATGGGTTATGTTCTAGTGTATAATTTATGGGAATTAATATTTCCCAAACTATAATAATAAACATGCACTACTTTGTTATATATTGATCATAAATATTCTCTCTTTATTTAACCATGGACTTAATTATGGAATATGAACATATGCATGTAATTAAACCTAAGTTTACTGTAATTAACAACATAAATAAATCAAACAGACAATCACTAAAAAAAAAAAACAACTAACTAAACATAGGTGTAATGAAACTTGAAAATAGGGATAAACCCAAAAATTAATTTTAGAAGGGACAAATACAAATCTAGAAATACTGGTACAAATACATAATAGTCGAAATTAAAATACCAAACCTAATTGTTGACGCATATCAACGTTACAATTGATCTTATTAGAATCGATATGTATAGATTTATCATAATATGATATAATCACCCAATTCTAATAACCTATTAAACCATAAAGGTAGTCAAAGGTTTTGTCCTCTCTGTTGACAAAACAAGACTTTATAATCAAATGAGTATATAGGATTTCGACTCTCCCTTTAAAACATAGCATAAAATTTTGTATAGAACTGATAGAAATAAAAACTAACAAGTTGAATTGAGATGATATTTATTTATTTAAAAAAAAAAATGAGCATAAAAATTCATCAACGGATGTGTAACCAACTAATGTTGTCCTAAACATCAAAACTAAATTAAAGACAATAGGCTTGTACCTAGAAACTTTGAGGGTGTCAGTGTCCTCTACACAGTTACTCAACGACGACTCCCAAGAAAACGGAAAACATATACCGCAGATTGAAAACAGAAACACCAAGAAAACAAAGGTATGGACTTTGATGGGATCTTGGGCAAGAAACAATCATCTAAAAGCAGCGATCCCAGGAAAAAATGGCTTAAGACACGAGAGATGTGGCTAGTGGTTCTCGGTGTGATCCTTCACGCTGTCTACATGCTAAGCATTTTCGATATCTATTTCAAGACTCCTATCGTTCATGGCATGGATTCCGTCACCCCTCGCTTCAAGGCGCCTGCCAAACGCCTCGTCTTCTTAGTGGGTACATTCTGGAAACTTTTGTACACAAGGTGTTTGCTTGTTTGTTTCTGTAAAAAATGATTTAGAACTTCCTCGTTTTGATCGTGTTAGTGTTTTGTTATTGGAAGTGCATGTGATGGAATTCAGCTATTTCATGCTTGTTTATTTGGGAAATTTTTTGAGTATTATGTTTCTTAATTGGTGTCAATGAGGTTGTTAAAACTGTGCGTTTTGAGTATATCTGTGTTTGCTATTTGTGGTGTTTATCTGGAAAATTTTAATGAGAACAGATTGCAAAAAATATTAAAGGGGTCTTGGAAAAATTTTATACAGCGGATGGTTTACGGGCTGATAAATTTTTTGAGCCGGATTCAGAAGGGAATTTCAGAGCACCATTTTTGAGGAGTGTGATTCAAAATCAAGGTCGATGGGGAGTGTCTCATGCTCGGCCCCCTACTGAATCAAGGCCTGGACATGTTGCTCTAATTGCTGGTTTTTATGAGGATCCTAGCGCTGTAACAAAAGGTCAATATAATATTTTTTTAATTCCTGTAAAGTTTGTGTGGCGAGCAACTTATTGTGTAAGCTAAAGATGTTTTTGTTTGCATTTGCAGGATGGAAAGCTAATCCAGTTGAATTTGATTCGGTTTTTAATCAAAGCCGGCATACAATTTCTTATGGCAGTCCAGATATTGTTCCGATATTTTGTGGAGCCTTGCCACACAGCACCTGGAATACTTATCCTCATGACTATGAAGACTTTGCAACTGGTTCGTTCAGTCACACACTCTAAGCACAGAAAACATACAAATATTTCATTAGGGTTCTTAAAGTCCTTTAGTAAATTTTAGAAGCAAAAAGAAGCTTTCTTAGAACTTTATGAATATAACCATCCTAGCTGGCATGTACTGATATTCTTTCTTCTGCATTATAGTTGACTATTTCTTGGTGTAAACTGGCTTGTGTGTGGAAAACCTAATCTTTACTCATTTACAGGGTCCGAATTATTTATATCTTGGTGTATTAGCTTTTATAGTTGTAACTTTTATTCAATGCTTTATCAATTCGGTAGTGTTAATGCAGATGCGTCTTTTTTGGATGAGTGGTCTTTTGATCAATTTCAGAGCCTTCTTAATAGGTCCAATGAAGACCCAAAGTTGAAGGAGCTACTACTACAGGATAATCTTGTTATATTTCTACATCTACTTGGTTGTGATTCAAATGGACATGCACATCGGCCCTTTTCATCTATCTATCTCAATAATGTGAAGGTTGTTGACCATATTGCCGAGCGTATGTATTCTCTTCTTGAAGGCTATTTCAAGGACAATCGTACATCGTATGTTTTCACCGCTGATCATGGGATGCATGACAAAGGTCAGAATTATTCTACATCATGTTAATTTGCCTTGGGATTTTTCTTACTTCATTTCATTCTAGAAAAAGAAAAATTTAATGTTCCCCTTGGTGGACTGCTTGTTCACCTTCATTGTTAAATTTGTTACTTTAGTAGAATATATCTATTCCCTATCCCCCCCCAAAAAAAAACTGCTGACATAATTACCGTTTTACTGGCAGGTAGTCATGGAGACGGTCATCCCACAAACACTGATATCCCTCTCGTTGTTTGGGGAGCAGGTGTTAATTATCCCAAGCCATTATCTGGAACAAATCATTCTGATTGTGGTTTTCGTTTTGTCGATGAACATGCACATGACGCTCCAACACCTAAAGAATGGGGTCTTGATGGCATTGAAAGGGTGGATGTCAATCAAGCTGATATTGCACCACTTATGGTTGTGCTTAATTATAGTTTTGTTCTGAACCTAATCATGTCTCCATTATTCTTATTGGTCTCATATGCTGATTGACTTTTCTTGCAGTCAACTCTTCTTGGATTGCCATGTCCTGTTAACTCAGTTGGGAATCTACCGCTTGAATACATTAACATGAATGAGGTGAGTGCAATTGATTTCATTGGAAAGTGAGCTTTTCCTCTGTTGTAATTAGTGATTCAAGTGTTGTGGTCAATTTTGAGCTGAAAATTACATTTGTTCCTAAATTATAGTTTTGTTATTTGGAATGGTCTGAATTGAATATTAACTTGTAGAGAAGTAACAGAGATTTTATTTGTATTACAATGGTTAGGCAGAAAAAGTTGAAGCTGTGCTAGCCAATACGAAACAAATTCTCAACCAGTTTCTTCGGAAATCACGTATCCTCTTCTTATACCGTTTACTCTATAGTAATTTGGACTGTCATGGGCATAAAACTTTTGAGAAGGTTTAAACATTACATTTTTTATTCCTTTAACAAGCATCTAAACTTTGTGCTATTTAATAAATGAATCTATCATGTAACATTTTAATTTTAAAGTCATTTAAGAATTTCATGCTGTTCACTATCTTGACCGTTTTATGTACTTAGCTATTGCAGAATTTGTCAGAGATTCTTCTTAGTTCCTACATCAACTATTGTTGATACTTGTGGAAATATGTGTAAGGGGTTCAATGAATTAATTTAGTTTGCTATCTTCAATGGTTTTCTTGACAAACTTAGATATAAAGCAGTCAAACTCATTTTATTTCAAGCCTTATAAACCGCTGGCTCATTATTCTTCTACATTGAATCGGATTGAGGAGTTAATTTCTGTCAAAGACTATGAAGCAGCAATGAAGCTTTCAGAAAATCTAAGAAGTTTGGCACTGCAAGGACTTCACTATTTTCAAACTTATGACTGGTTGATGCTGATGTCTGTAATTACTCTTGGCTATATTGGTTGGATGGTCTGTCTTCTTCTCCATGTGCTGCAATCTTATACTTCCTTGCCAGGAAATATATTAAGAAAGGAACCTGCATTCCACCAGAGAAATAATACTAGAAAAGTAATGTCTAAGTAAGCCTGGACTCTTTTATCTGTACTTGTTATCATTCTTGGAGCTTTTCTAACTTCAAATATTTTTATGATTTTTTTATTTTCATAAATTTTAAGGAGCTTTGATATTCACCTTTAATCACATGTCCATGTCTTATTTTAAGTTTTTTCAACTTTTATTTGCTATCATTTGTCTGCGTTTCCTTTGTCTCTCTTATGGCATTATTCATCATAAGTGTTTGTTGGCTACTACTTAGCTCCTTTTGCTTGCATATATATACGATCTTACAAAGCATTATTATGAGATTATACTGCAGAGAGTAACTATCAAATGGCATCAGTTGTATCTTTCTTTGCTTTTTATTTATAAAGAAATTACAAGCTAATTTCATGCGTAATAAACTTGTTTCTTTAAACTACATTATATCTTAATTAGCTCATGCTGTGGCAGGTATACCTAATGGGATGTCTATTGTTCGGAGTAATTTGTATTAAATTCATACTGGAACACTCTCCTCCCCTTTACCATGCATATGTAGCAATGACAGTGTTTCTCTGGATGCAAATTCTAAGTGAATATCAGTTTATACTGGCATTGTGGAGACACTTACAGGGGCGAAAATTCAATTTTATTGTTAAACTTCTTGCCATTGTTGCCGTGTCAATATTAATTCTTGAACTCCTGGTATGAATATTTAACAAACTTGTAACTTTCCTTCCATTGACCATGATAAAGCGGCAATTTTAGTATTTTTAATGATGTTGACTTGTACCGTCTGCAGGTGAATAGCTTCACTGAGAGAGAGCTCTACACTTGGTGTTTTCTAATTGTGGGGGTTGTAGCTTCTTTTTATCTTTTTAAATCAATTCCTTGGAGATCTGGAATACCCATTTTTGTTTGCATTGCATGTTGGTTTTTGTCCGTATTTACATTGATGCCAGCAGAAATCCCTGACAATAATCCATTGGTGTAAGTTGCCTGCCTTGAATATGGTTTGAGTTAATGGCTATGAATTTCATGTCTAATGGGGGTTGCTCAATTAATGTGTTATAATTTTTATTTATTTATTTTGCTTTTGTGAGTGATTATTTGCATAGTCAATCATTTTAAGTGTTGAAAAGAGTTGTGGTCTAATTGAAATTGGATTTCTTCCTCACCTTCTCTGGTCAAGTATAGTTATTTAGTGAATGATAAAACCTTGAAGAAAAATAGAAAAACTATGATAACTTCCTTTAGTTCAATGCCATACTTGAGTGGTTTATAATATGTGCGTTGTATCAACTTTTGCAGAATTGCAAGTGGGGCAATGATCATCATAATTGGGGCAGCTGCGAGATGGCTAGATTTTCATGCTGAAGGGAAGAAGTATTGGCTAAGTATCTGTAATCATGAAGCGAAAAAATCCAGATTTCCCATACTCTTTTACTTGCAGGTGCCTAGCATGTCCATATCTTAGCTGTTAGAAGTTCTACTATTCTAAATACATTAACAATTGCTCTACTTTCTACATGAATTCCAGGCTCTACTGGTTGGGTTAGCATCGGTGATGGTGTCACTGTCAACTTCTCATAGAACAGAGAACCAACAACTGCTGCCAGTACACCAGTTGATAAATTGGTTAATTGCTGGTATACATTAGGACTTGTACTATACATAGCTTTTATATAAATTTTTCTTTGTACGACTTTTTCTTATTTGACGTTCTGTTGTAATGTCTCTGGTACTTATTTATATAAGTTCTCTACCACCAATTGACACTTGCTATTTTGTGCAATCAATTATTACTTGGTTATTTGGTTTTGCACTGTGGTACACCAAAATGCAAACAAAATAAAACCACATGAGTTTACCCTATAAGTGTATCAAAACTTGATATGCATCTGTGAAATTGTAACTTTCTCAAAGCATTTATTTTATCAGTCAATATTTACCCTATCTGATTGTTTTGTCACAGGTTTTTCAATGGTTCTGCCACTCTTTTCAGAAAATGGCCTCCTTTCCCGACTTACTTCTATATTTCTTGGCTTTGCACCTTCCTTCCTTCTTCTATCTATAGGGTAAATCACATGTTCAAACTACTCATGTCATAGTGCTTTATTTTATTTTGTTGTAAGATACTGTGCTAATTCAAATGTTCCTGGAAATGATTTTGTGGCATTTTCCCCCTTTTCTTGGAATTTTTGCAGATACGAAGCTGTCTTCTATAGTGCACTTGCTCTTGTCCTTATGTCATGGATACTATTTGAAAACGCACTTCTCCACTCAAGTGCAGTGAAAAATTTGTCACCTTACCCTAGAAATATGGAGGAACATATTATTCTTCAAAATGATAATAGATACTTGCAGCTGTCTGATGTTAGAATTCCACTAACTTTTGTAAGTTTTTCCCCCATTTTTGTCCTCTCTCTCTTTTTCTATTTTGGTATCTATCATGAATGATTTTTCAATGAATGTATTTTCATAGGCTACCATGGCATCTGCATGAAGTAGCAATTTCTTATATACGCAATATGTATTAGATTTAAAATACATAAAAAGTAAAGCCAATTTTGGGGCTATCAAAAAATAAACTAACCCTTCCTTGAAGTTTGACCAAAGTAAGCTCCTTAAGATTTGGCATCATAATTTTGGTGGGGCATCAGGTAAAGATTAATTTTGGATAGGTTAAGCATAGCATGGTTGGGAAGTTGATTAGGTTCCAAGGGAGTGTCTCTCATGATTTATGAGTAATGACTTTGTTCAAGGATAACACATTACCAGTGACCATGTGCAAGTTTCTTTGGCATTATTGCTCAGCACCCTTATCATTCGATTAAGGTTTATAGGCAAGAAAAGCCTTTCTTTTGGACGTAATTGTGAGTCATCCAGTGTCCAGTCATGCCAACTTTCATTGGAAGTGCCTCACAAACCAAACAAAGAGCTGAGTTAAAAAAAAAAAAAAAAAAATAATAGAAGAAAAACCGGAGAGGTAGTGCAACTTAGGGCATATGCCTTGGTTAACTTCTGTTGGTTCAAAATGAGGGATTGCTGAAGATAATTGATACATGCACAAAATTTGAAGTGTTGAAGTTACTATATGAATACACTGACTCTTGAATTTTATCTGTTTAAGTACAACTCTTCTAATTGCCTAGCTGTCAGTTTC
This sequence comes from Pistacia atlantica, assembly GCA_026229545.1. Lineage (NCBI taxonomy): Eukaryota > Viridiplantae > Streptophyta > Magnoliopsida > Sapindales > Anacardiaceae > Pistacia > Pistacia atlantica. The sequence continues at coordinate 28,250,192 of CM047900.1, read as the reverse complement.
AGAAGTTATTGGAGGCTAGCTGTCAGTTTCTCGAGTTTTAGGGGTCTAGATGTCATTAACGCTAAATTTATTTCTTTAACAATATAAAGCCTTGTTATAATCTAAACGGTCATGAAACTATATGGATCTGACATCTGCTTTTCAGATGGTTTTATTCAACGTCGCATTCTTTGGAACGGGTAATTTCGCAAGTATTGCAAGTTTTGAGATATCGTCAGTCTATCGGTTCATCACTGTGTTCAGTGTAAGTAGATTTTCATAGGAAAGCTGCATTTTGATTTCTTGTTAGAACCTTTGATTAAGCTGATATAATTTGCTTTCAATCACAGCCGTTTCTGATGGCAGCCCTGCTTATCTTCAAGTTATTCATACCGTTCATGCTTGTCATGTAAGTAAATTTACATTTTTCTTATCTGATTGCAATCAATGCGCCAGATGGTGTAAAGATTGTTGTTGGGAACTCATTTTCTGTTTTCTTTACAACATATATATAAAATGAGGCTTCTGTGCAAATCACAGTGAAAGTGTTCAATTTTTTGTCTATTAATGGAATAATTTCAAATATGATACAAATTTGGTTTTAATTGTTCCATGGTGACTGCTCATGTGTTGATTACCAATGCAACAGTTATGTTCTTCATGTCTTTAACAAGCTTAAAATAATTCTTTATTACAGTGGTAGCTATTGAATGATATGTGGCATTCTTGACCCAATCAAATTTCTACAATTTATTTATTTGACTTTGAGCTATATTATAAGAGAGTATTATATTTATGATATGTGTAGTTCTAACTTCTATGAGTGTCTATTGGAAGTGTCTACTTTTGTCAAGATAAAAAAATCTACCGTTTTCTTTTCATTCTGAACTTAAAATGCAGATGTGCGTTCAGTGCAATAACCAAACTACTCCAAATTCCACGGTTGGGATGCTATTTTCTCGTTATATTACTTTCTGATGTAATGACCATCCACTTCTTCTTCCTGGTATGATCAGTGTATTCTTCAACTGGAATTATTCTATTGTAGAATCAATGTCATTGATATTCAGTTCTAATTCTTGATTATATTTTGCAGCCGTCTACTTCTAAATTTGACTCATTTACTAATAATAAAAAATGCTAACTTAAGTTTTCTTCTTGTTTTAACTCTTTGGTCTCAAAGAAAAATATTCAAGTCAGTAAAGTTTACAATTGGTCTTCATGTTTGTAGAACATTGTCTCACAATCAATTAGTCAATTGAAACTTTTAATTTGGATCATTTATTTATCTTGTCTAAGTCTTCATGAAGTCAAATAATTGTGAGCCTAGATGATTGGGTCATATTGGGAAATTTTCGTAATATTTTTGTCTCGGTCCTGAGAAGTTTGCTTCTTATGCTAATGTCTAACAGGTTCGAAACAAAGGGAGCTGGATGGAAATCGGCAATAGCATCAGCCATTTCGGAATCATGAGTGCCCAAGTTGTGTTTGTGCTATTGCTCTTTGCCCTCACAAATATATACACGACGGACATCCATGTTAGATCGGCTAGCCCTTCTTCTCAAAAAGTAATGTAGGACAAAATTAGTAGTTTTTTGCAGTGAAATCAGCTCTCAGAATTCTTGCAAGGCTAGCACTTACAATTATACACCAATTTTCATGGATCAATAGCAGCTTGCACTCTGCTGAATTTGGACCTAACATATTCTCTTGTAATGGGATTTTCCTGATGTTCCCATTGATTGTATAAGTATATGCTGATTCTGACTTTTCCTTTTGGTGTAAAGCAAAAGATAACCACACAAAATGTTGATCCAATGGTGGGCATGCGGTTCAAATTTTGATCCCATTGACTCACTCTAATTTCTAAACGACATTGACTAACCTATTTTTGTATTAGCTTCGGAAATTCCACATGGGTACTTCTTGGTAGTTTCTTTCAACCTGCTTTTAAATGCCGATAATGTTGAAGAAAACAGTCTTGAAAACGATTGGGCAAGAATTCCAAGCCCAAGAAATGATTTTCTCTACTTGCTCTCACTCTTTTATCTCTAAAGAGATTTAAGTCTTTCTAGTAATCAACTTTCTGCAGAAGTCATTTTAATAAGAAAAGTATCAATTTTTATTTACTAAAGATTGCGTGTGTACCATGACCTTGATGCCTTTGGAATTACTTGTGCAAAGAGGGAATATAGTAATAGCCAGGAAGTTTCCTTAAGACCACCACCTTGACGTTGGCTCAGTGACTTTACCTAACATCTGTACTATTTTCTCCTACAAAAACAGAGTTTCATTCAATTCATTTGAAACAAAAGCTCACTAAAAGTTTATTCCATTTCTTGTTGCTGAGTTTCTAAGCCATGTTTGTAAACAGAGCTAACAGCACACCAGAGAAGAAAAGCCCATCTCCCTTGTATGTCAAAAACCCACATCCTGCTATTGCTTGTTAAGTAATATTTATTTTTTTTCTCGACTTAAATAAAAAGAAGATTCCAATTTCTTTATTTTATTATATTGTTTAAACTCCTGATTGCAGATTTAGCAGTGGACAAGAGCTAGCAAACTTGGCAGTGA
>CM047900.1:28161581-28247539 GCA_026229545.1 Pistacia atlantica | reverse complement strand
TCACTGCCAAGTTCGCTAGCTCTTGTCCACTGCTAAATCTGCAATCAAGAGTTCAAACAATAAAATAAAATAAAGAAATTGGAATCTTCTTTTTATTTAAGCCGAGAAAAAAAATAAATATTATTTAACAAGCAATAGCAGGATGTGGGTTTTTGACATACAAGGGAGATGGGCTTTTCTTCTCTGGTTTGCTGTTAGCTCTGTTTACAAACATGGCTTAGAAACTCAGCAACAAGAAATGGAATAAACTTTGAGTGAGCTTTTGTTTCAAATGAATTGAATGAAACTCTGTTTTTGTAGTAGAAAATAGTACAGATGTTAGGTAAAGTCACTGAGCCAACGTCAAGGTGGTGGTCTTAAGGAAACTTCCGGGCTATTACTATATGGAAGAACGACTTATTCATACCTAAGATTTATCGTAACGATAAGTTGGTACCTAAAAGGTTTTGAAATGATAAATAGATGCTTTCCAGTATGTACATTAGTGATTTACATTTATTCTTGTTTATTAATAGTGAAAAGACTAAAATACCCTTAAAAGTTTGAATTTTAGTTTTTTATAAATTCAAAAATTTCAAAAAACCCCCTAAGTTTACAAATTTCACTAAATACCCCAATATATAAAAGTTTTATAAAATAACAAAAACACCCCCATCCGCAAGTGCCGATTTGCCACCACCAGCCGGAATGACGGAGTGAAAGTTGCTACACACGCACGTCGGACTGTCGTGCGTAGCAGCGTCGATCCGGCCTTTTCCGGCCAGATCAGGTGTGTCTGGCCGGAAAAGGCCGGATCCGTCGCTGACGGCCAGATCCGGCCTTTTCCGGTTTTCCGGCCAGTGGATCCGTGGCGATCCGGCCCTGAAAAGGCCACATCGGCACTACGACCACGATCCCATGGGGATGCGTGAATGCTCTGCTCCGACGATTAGGGATGGTGGCCGGAATCGGCATTGGGGTGGTGGGGGTGTTTTTGTCATTTAACAAACTTTTTATATATGGGGTGTTTAATTAAATTAGTAAACCTAGGGGGTTTTTTAGAAATTTTTAAATTTATAAAAAACAAAAATTGAAACTTTGAAGGGCATTTTAGTCTTTTCACTATTAATAAACAAAAATCACTAACGGAATATGACGGAAGGTACCTATTTGTCGTTTCAAAACCTTTTAGGTACCAACTTGTCATTACAGTAAACTTTGGGTATGTACAAGTCGTTCACCCTTACTATATTCCCTCTTTGCACAAGTAATTCCAAAGGCATCAAGGTCATGGTACACACGTAATCTTTAGTAAATAAAAATTGATACTTTTCTTATTAAAATGACTTCTGCAGAAAGTTGATTACTAGAAAGACTTAAATCTCTTTAGAGATAAAAGAGTGAGAGCAAGTAGAGAAAATCATTTCTTGGGCTTGGAATTCTCGCCCAATCGTTTTCAAGACTGTTTTCTTCAACATTATCGGCATTTAAAAGCAGGTTGAAAGAAACTACCAAGAAGTACCCATGTGGAATTTCCAAAGCTAATACAAAAATAGGTTAGTCAATGTCGTTTAGAAATTAGAGTGAGACAGTGAGTCAATGGGATCAAAATTTGAACTACGTGCCCACCATTGCATCGACATTTTGTATGGTTATCTTTTGCTTTACACCAAAAGGAAAAGCCAGAATCAGCATATACTTGTACAATCAATGGGAACATCAGGAAAATCCCATTACAAGAGAATATGTTAGGTCCAAATTCAGCAGAGTGCAAGCTGCTATTGATCCATGAAAATTGCTGTATAAGTGCTAGCCTTGCAAGAATTCTGAAAGCTGATTTCACTACAAAAAACTACTAATTTTGTCCTACATTACTTTTTGAGAAGAAGGGCTAGCCGATCTAACATGGATGTCCGTCGTGTATATATTTGTGAGGGCAAGGAGCAATAGCACAAACACAACTTGGGCACTCATGATTCCGAAATGGCTGATGCTATTGCCGATTTCCATCCAGCTTCCTTTGTTTCGAACCTGTTAGACATTAGCATAAGAAGCAAGCTTCTCAGGACCGAGACAAAAATATTACAAAAATTTCCCAATATGACCCAATCATCTAGGCTCACAATTATTTGACTTCATGAAGACTTAGACAAGATAAATAAATGATCCAAATTAAAAGTTTCAATTGACTAATTGATTGTGAGACAATGTTCTACAAACATGAAGACCAATTGTAAACTTTACTGATTTGAATATTTTTCTTTGAGACCAAAGGGTTAAAACAGGAAGAAAACTTATGTTAGCATTTTTTATTATGAGTAAATGAGTCAAAGTTAGAAGTGGAAGGCTGCAAAATATAATCAAGAATTAGAACTGAATATCAATGACATTGATTCTACAATAGAATAATTCCAGTTGAAGAATACACTGATCATACCAGGAAGAAGAAGTGGATGGTCATTACATCAGAAAGTAATATAACGAGAAAATAGCATCCCAACCGTGGAATTTGGAGTAGTTTGGTTATTGCACTGAACGCACATCTGCATTTTAAGTTCAGAATGAAAAGAAAACGGTAGATTTTTTTATCTTGACAAAAGTAGACACTTCCAATAGACACTCATAGAAGTTAGAACTACACATATCATAAATATAATACTCTCTTATAATATAGCTCAAAGTCAAATAAATAAATTGTAGAAATTTGATTGGGTCAAGAATGCCACATATCATTCAATAGCTACCACTGTAATAAAGAATTATTTTAAGCTTGTTAAAGGCATTGAAGAACATAACTGTTGCATTGGTAATCAACACATAAGCAGTCACCATGGAACAATTAAAACCAAATTTGTATCATATTTGAAATTATTCCATTAATAGACAAAAAATTGAACACTTTCACTGTGATTTGCACAGAAGCCTCATTTTATATATATGTTGTAAAGAAAACAGAAAATGAGTTCCCAACAACAATCTTTACACCATCTGGCGCATTGATTGCAATCAGATAAGAAAAATGTAAATTTACTTACATGACAAGCATGAATGGTATGAATAACTTGAAGATAAGCAGGGCTGCCATCAGAAACGGCTGTGATTGAAAGCAAATTATATCAGCTTAATCAAAGGTTCTAACAAGAAATCAAAATGCAGCTTTCCTATGAAAATCTACTTACACTGAACACAGTGATGAACCGATAGACTGACGATATCTCAAAACTTGCAATACTTGCGAAATTACCCGTTCCAAAGAATGCAACGTTGAATAAAACCATCTGAAAAGCAGATGTCAGATCCATATAGTTTCATGACCGTTTAGATTATAACAAGGCTTTATATTGTTGAAGAAATAAATTTAGAGTTAATGACAGCCAGAACCCTAAAACTCGAGAAACTGACAGCTAGCCTCCAATAACTTCTGAAACTGACAGCTAGGCAATTAGAAGAGTTGTACTTAAAAAGATAAAATACAAGAGTCAGTGTATTCATATAGTAACTTCAACACTTCAAATTTTGTGCATATATCAATTATCTTCAGCAATCCCTCATTTTGAACCAACAGAAGTTAACCAAGGCATATGCCCTAAGTTGCACTACCTCTCCAGTTTTTCTTCTATTTTTTTTTTTTTTTTTTTTTCTCTTTTAACTCAGCTCTTTGTTTGGTTTGTGAGGCACTTCCAATGAAAGTTGGCATGACTGGACACTGGATGACTCACATTCACGTCCAAAAGAAAGGCTTTTCTTGCCCATAAACCTAATCGAATGATAAGGGTGCTGAGCAATAATGCCAAAGAAACTTGCACATGGTCACTGGTAATGTGTTATCCTTGAACAAAGTCATTACTCATAAATCATGAGAGAAACTCCCTTGGAACCTAATCAACTTCCCAACCATGTTATGCTTAACCTATCCCAAATTAATCTTTACCTGATGCCCCACCAAAATTATGGTGCCAAATCTTAAGGAGCTTACTTTGGTTGAACTTCAAGGAAGGGTTAGTTTATTTTTTGATAGCCCCAAAATTGGCTTTACTTTTTATGTATTTTAAATCTAATACATATTGCGTATATAAGAAATTGCTACTTCATGCAGATGCCATGGTAGCCTATGAAAATACATTCATTGAAAAATCATTCATGATAGATACTAAAATAGAAAAAGAGAGAGAGGACAAAAATGGGGGAAAAACTTACAAAAGTTAGTGGAATTCTAACATCAGACAGCTGCAAGTATCTATTATCATTTTGAAGAATAATATGTTCCTCCATATTTCTAGTGTAAGGTGACAAATTTTTCACTGCACTTGAGTGGAGAAGTGCGTTTTCAAATAGTATCCATGACATAAGTACAAGAGCAAGTGCACTATAGAAGACAGCTTCGTATCTGCAAAAATTCCAAGAAAAGGGGGAAAATGCCACAAAATCATTTCCAGGAACATTTGAATTAGCACAGTATCTTACAACAAAATAAAATAAAGCACTATGACATGAGTAGTTTGAACATGTGATTTACCCTATAGATAGAAGGAGGAAGGAAGGTGCAAAGCCAAGAAATATAGAAGTAAGTCGGGAAAGGAGGCCATTTTCTGAAAAGAGTGGCAGAACCATTGAAAAACCTGTGACAAAACAATCAGATAGGGTAAATATTGACTGATAAAATAAATGCTTTGAGAAAGTTACAATTTCACAGATGCATATCAAGTTTTGATACACTTATAGGGTAAACTCATGTGGCTTTATTTTGTTTGCATTTTGGAGTACCACAGTGCAAAATCAAATAACCAAGTAATAATTGATTGCACAAAATAGCAAGTGTCAATTGGTGGTAGAGAACTTATATAAATAAGTACCAGAGACATTACAACAGAACGTCAAATAAGAAAAAGTCGTACAAAGAAAAATATATAAAAAAGCTATGTATAGTACAAGTCCTAATGTATACCAGCAATTAACCAATTTATCAACTGGTGTACTGGCAGCAGTTCTTGGTTCTCTGTTCTATGAGAAGTTGACAGTGACACCATCACCGATGCTAACCCAACCAGTAGAGCCTGGAATTCATGTAGAAAGTAGAGCAATAGTTAATGTATTTAGAATAGTAGAACTTCTAACAGCTAAGATATGGACATGCTAGGCACCTGCAAGTAAAAGAGTATGGGAAATCTGGATTTTTTCGCTTCATGATTACAGATACTTAGCCAATACTTCTTCCCTTCAGCATGAAAATCTAGCCATCTCGCAGCTGCCCCAATTATGATGATCATTGCCCCACTTGCAATTCTGCAAAAGTTGTTACCACGCACATATTATAAACCACTCAAGTATGGCATTGAACTAAAGGAAGTTATCATAGTTTTTCTATTTTTCTCCAAGTTTTTATCATTCACTAAATAACTATACTTGACCAGAGAAGGTGAGGAAGAAATCCAATTTCAATTAGACCACAACTCTTTTCAATACTTAAAATGATTGACTATGCAAATAATCACTCACAAAAGCAAAATAAATAAACAAAAATTATAATACATTAATTAAGCAACCCCCATTAGACATGAAATTCATAGCCATTAACTCAAACCATAATCAAGGCAGGCAACTTACACCAATGGATTATTGTCAGGAATTTCTGCTGGCATCAATGTAAATACGGACAAAAACCAACATGCAATGCAAACAAAAATGGGTATTCCAGATCTCCATGGAATTGATTTAAAAAGATAAAAAGAAGCTGCAACCCCCACAATTAGAAAACACCAAGTGTAGAGCTCTCTCTCAGTGAAGCTATTCACCTGCAGAAGGTACAAGTCAACATCATTAAAAATACTAAAATTGCCGCTTTATCATGGTCAATGGAAGGAAAGTTACAAGTTTGTTAAATATTCGTACCAGGAGTTCAAGAATTAATATTGACACGGCAACAATGGCAAGAAGTTTAACAATAAAATTGAATTTTCGCCCCTGTAAGTGTCTCCACAATGCCAGTATAAACTGATATTCACTTAGAATTTGCATCCAGAGAAACACTGTCATTGCTACATATGCATGGTAAAGGGGAGGAGAGTGTTCCAGTATGAATTTAATACAAATTACTCCAAACAATAGACATCCCATTAGGTATACCTGCCACAGCATGAGCAAATTAAGATATAATGTAGTTTAAAGAAACAAGTTTATTACGCATGAAATTAGCTTGTAATTTCTTTATAAATAAAAAGCAAAGAAAGATACAACTGATGCCATTTGATAGTTACTCTCTGCAGTATAATCTCATAATAATGCTTTGTAAGATCATATATATATATGCAAGCAAAAGGAGCTAAGTAGTAGCCAACAAACACTTATGATGAATAATGCCATAAGAGAGACAAAGGAAAGGCAGACAAATGATAGCAAATAAAAGTTGAAAAAACTTAAAATAACACATGGACACGTGATTAAAGGTGAATATCAAAGCTCCTTAAAATTTATGAAAATAAAAAAATCATAAAAATATTTGAAGTTAGAAAAGCTCCAAGAATGATAACAAGTACAGGTTAAAAGAGTCCAGGCTTACTTAGACATTACTTTTCTAGTATTATTTCTCTGATGGAATGCAGGTTCCTTTCTTAATATATTTCCTGGCAAGGAAGTATAAGATTGCAGCACATGGAGAAGAAGACAGACCATCCAACCAATATAGCCAAGAGTAATTACAGACATCAGCATCAACCAGTCATAAGTTTGAAAATAGTGAAGTCCTTGCAGTGCCAAACTTCTTAGATTTTCTGAAAGCTTCATTGCTGCTTCATAGTCTTTGACAGAAATTAACTCCTCAATCCGATTCAATGTAGAAGAATAATGAGCCAGCGGTTTATAAGGCTTGAAATAAAATGAGTTTGACTGCTTTATATCTAAGTTTGTCAAGAAAACCATTGAAGATAGCAAACTAAATTAATTCATTGAACCCCTTCCACATATTTCCACAAGTATCAACAATAGTTGATGTAGGAACTAAGAAGAATCTCTGACAAATTCTGAAATAGCTAAGTACATCAAATGGTCAAGATAGTGAACAGCATGAAATTCTTAAATGACTTTAAAATTAAAATGTTACATGATAGATTCATTTATTAAATAGCACAAAGTTTAGATGCTCGTCAAAGGAATAAAAAATGTAATGTTTAAACCTTCTCAAAAGTTTTATGCCCATGACAGTCCAAATTACTATAGAGTAAACGGTATAAGAAGAGGATACGTGATTTCCGAAGAAACTGGTTGAGAATTTGCTTCGTATTGGCTAGCACGGCTTCAACTTTTTCTGCCTAACCATTGTAATACAAATAAAATCTCTGTTACTTCTCTACAAGTTAATATTCAATTCAGACCATTCCAAATAACAAAACTATAATTTAGGAACAAATGTAATTTTCAGCTCAAAATTGACCACAACACTTGAATCACTAATTACAACAGAGGAAAAGCTCACTTTCCAATGAAATCAATTGCACTCACCTCATTCATGTTAATGTATTCAAGCGGTAGATTCCCAACTGAGTTAACAGGACATGGCAATCCAAGAAGAGTTGACTGCAAGAAAAGTCAATCAGCATATGAGACCAATAAGAATAATGGAGACATGATTAGGTTCAGAACAAAACTATAATTAAGCACAACCATAAGTGGTGCAATATCAGCTTGATTGACATCCACCCTTTCAATGCCATCAAGACCCCATTCTTTAGGTGTTGGAGTGTCATGTGCATGTTCATCGACAAAACGAAAACCACAATCAGAATGATTTGTTCCAGATAATGGCTTGGGATAATTAACACCTGCTCCCCAAACAACAAGAGGAGTATCAGTGTTTGTGGGATGACCGTCTCCATGACTACCTGCCAGTAAAACGGTAATTATGTCAGCAATTTTTTTTTGGGGGGGATAGGGAATAGATATATTCTACTAAAGTAACAAATTTAACAATGAAGGTGAACAAGCAGTCCACCAAGGGGAACATTAAATTTTTCTTTTTCTAGAATGAAATGAAGTAAGAAAAATCCCAAGGCAAATTAACATGATGTAGAGTAATTCTGACCTTTGTCATGCATCCCATGATCAGCGGTGAAAACATACGATGTACGATTGTCCTTGAAATAGCCTTCAAGAAGAGAATACATACGCTCGGCAATATGGTCAACAACCTTCACATTATTGAGATAGATAGATGAAAAGGGCCGATGTGCATGTCCATTTGAATCACAACCAAGTAGATGTAGAAATATAACAAGACTATCCTGTAGTAGTAGCTCCTTCAACTTTGGGTCTTCATTGGACCTATTAAGAAGGCTCTGAAATTGATCAAAAGACCACTCATCCAAAAAAGACGCATCTGCATTAACACTACCGAATTGATAAAGCATTGAATAAAAGTTACAACTATAAAAGCTAATACACCAAGATATAAATAATTCGGACCCTGTAAATGAGTAAAGATTAGGTTTTCCACACACAAGCCAGTTTACACCAAGAAATAGTCAACTATAATGCAGAAGAAAGAATATTAGTACATGCCAGCTAGGATGGTTATATTCATAAAGTTCTAAGAAAGCTTCTTTTTGCTTCTAAAATTTACTAAAAGGACTTTAAGAACCCTAATGAAATATTTGTATATTTTCTGTGCTTAGAGTGTGTGACTGAACGAACCAGTTGCAAAGTCTTCATAGTCATGAGGATAAGTATTCCAGGTGCTGTGTGGCAAGGCTCCACAAAATATCGGAACAATATCTGGACTACCATAAGAAATTGTATGCCGGCTTTGATTAAAAACCGAATCAAATTCAACTGGATTAGCTTTCCATCCTGCAAATGCAAACAAAAACATCTTTAGCTTACACAATAAGTTGCTCGCCACGCAAACTTTACAGGAGTTAAAAAAATATTATATTGACCTTTTGTTACAGCGCTAGGATCCTCGTAAAAACCAGCAATTAGAGCAACATGTCCTGGCCTTGATTCAGTAGGGGGCCGAGCATGAGACACTCCCCATCGACCTTGATTTTGAATCACACTCCTCAAAAATGGTGCTCTGAAATTCCCTTCTGAATCCGGCTCAAAAAATTTATCAGCCCGTAAACCATCCGCTGTATAAAATTTTTCCAAGACCCCTTTAATATTTTTTGCAATCTGTTCTCATTAAAATTTTCCAGATAAACACCCAAATAGCAAACACAGATATGCTCAAAACGCACAGTTTTAACAACCTCATTGACACCAATTAAGAAACATAATACTCAAAAAATTTCCCAAATAAACAAACATGAAATAGCTGAATTCCATCACATGCACTTCCAATAACAAAACACTAACACGATCAAAACGAGGACGTTCTAAATCATTTTTTACAGAAACAAACAAGCAAACACCTTGTGTACAAAAGTTTCGAGAATGTACCCACTAAGAAGACGAGGCGTTTGGCGGGCGCCTTGAAGCGAGGGGTGACTGAATCCATGCCATGAACAATAGGAGTCTTGAAATAGATATCGAAAATGCTTAGCATGTAGACAGCGTGAAGGATCACACCGAGAACCACTAGCCACATCTCCCGTGTCTTGAGCCATTTTTTCCTGGGATTGCTGCTTTTAGATGATTGTTTCCTGCCCAAGATCCCATCAAAGTCCATACCTTCGTTTTCTTGGTGTTTCTGTTTTCAATCTGCGGTTTATGTTTTCCGTTTTCTTGGAGTTGTCGTTGAGTGTCTGTGTAGAGGACAGTGACACCCTCAAGGTTTCTGGGCACAAGCCTATTGTCTTTAATTTAGTTTTGATGCTTAAGACAAAATTAGTTGGTTACATCCGTTAATGAATTTTTATGCTTTTTTTTTTTTTTTAAATAAATAAATCTCATCTCAATTCAACTTCTAGTTTTATTTCTATCAGTGTTATACAAAATTTTATGCTATGTTTTAAAGGGATGATCAAAATCTAATGTATTCATCTGATTATAAAGTTTTGTTTTATCAACGAAAAGGGTTAAACCTTTGACTACCTTCATGGTTAAATAGTTCATTAGAATTTGATGATTTTATCAGATTATGATAGATCGACACATGTCGATTCTAATAAGATCAATTATAACGTCGATATGTGATAATAATTTGGTTTGGTTTTTTTGTTTTGACTATTATGTATTTGTACTAATATTTCTAGATTTGTATTTGTCCCTTCTAAAATTAATTTTTAGGTTTATCCCTATTTTCAAGTTTCACTACACCTATGTTTAGTTAATTGTTTTTTTTAATGATCCTTTGTTTGATTTATTTATGTTGTTAATTACAATAAATTTAGGTTTAATTACATGTATATGTTCATATTCCATAATTAAGTCCATGGTTAATTCATTATAACTATCTCTTGAACTTGAATAAAGAGAGAATATTTATGATCAATATATAACAAAGTAGTGCATGTTTATTATTATAGTTTGGGAAATATTAATTCCCATAAATTATACACTAGAACATAACCCATGGTTTAGTTAACAATATTGTTAAGGTTATATGCTTTATTTAATTCATTAATTAACCTAAAAGTTAATTCAAATGATATGGAAAGAGATTGAGCAAAAAAGTTTAAGATTGATGGAAGAAATCTGGCAAAATCAGAATAAATTTATGTACACATTCTTATGAGAAAATTGAACTCAAGAGTAAAAGCCAACTCGATTGATGAGGATTTTATATTCTTATAAACAAAAGGATCAAAGTAAGGCTTAGTTTGAGATTATTAAAACTTGTCACATAATCACTAATGGATTAATTTTAAATTTTGATTAAATTTATTAGAGTTTTTGTTTTGTTTAATTATAAAATCACTTTTACCTTTAGAAGGGAAGATATAATTTAGTATAGTCTATTTTTTTGTAGACACTAACATTTATACCCCCTCTAGTTGTGTAAATTACTCTCGAACCCTACTGTTTAACAGTCGTTACTTCTTTTTCGTTAATTTTGACAGAACAGGGATAAATTAGTCAATGCAACCTAAACCAGCAAACCTTCATCAGCCCAAGTGCCCAACCACCCTATGGCAGCATGGCCCCTCACCCCTTCCTTCTCTCAGCGTCTCCATCTTCCAGCGAATCCCCAGTGGCCACCCACCCTACCTTCCTTTTCAAAATAACACTTTAAACCAAAATCATGAACCACCCAAATCAGAATCCACTTCACTCAAATAAAAAAAAAAAAAAAAAAATCATAGGAAATGAAAAAAAGTAAGAAGAAATCCACAAACTCAGTAGCAGGGATGAAAGTCATCGGGGGCTGTATTCAGTGAGGGGCTACGCTGGAAGTGGGGACACGTGAGATGGTGGTGAGTGGATGCACGAGTCGGGTGGGTGGGTGCGTGCGGTGGTGAGAGTTGGGGCGCGAGGGGAGGGATAAGAAGAGGTTGGGGGAAGGGAGGACAAAGAGGAAGGTAGGAAAATGTGCATATATATAATCAAAGGTATTTTAATACTCTGTATGAGTAGTGGGCAGATTTAGATGATAACATATTGCCAAAGTCCTAATAATTGAGGTGATAAATAGAAAATTGTTTACCAATATATCAACAAAACGGTCTATACAGCCTACATTAAATAGATAGATCGTTATTACACCATGTTGAAATTACTATGTTTGTTTTTCTACATGTATTTTGATCCGTTGGGATTTTAGAGATGCCATTGAAATAGGTAACTATCCTAATGGTGACAAATTATCTCAAAACCAGAAGAACTGATTATCCAATTGATTTAAATAACTTATAGAATATGCAAGAGAATATTCCAGTTTCTTTTTTTTTTTTTTCATAGTTGATGCACTTACCATTTCAGTACAAATGTTTTGCTGTAGAAGACTGTCATAGAGGAGTTTTTATTGTAATCTAAACAATTTTATTGCATCTTTTAATTAGATTGCAAGATATCTTGATAAAAGCTGGATTTTCATGGATGGATAGATCAATAGCATCTATTCTCTAGTTTGCAGTTCTTCTGGTTATCATCTTCTGCTACTTGAAATTTATCTATTTATTTTTTTGTGAGTGGGTGGAATCGTATTTGCGGATTATTGGAGAGCCGAAGATTCCTTCAGTATTTCTTCAAGTACGTGCTGTCCCATATAGCTTTCCTTTTCTTTGATGTATATTCCAGATAGGTCATCCCTGTTAGGTGTCTTCATTGCTGGTTTTGGTTGCAGGTCTTTTGCTGGTCTTGGGGGAGTATGGCGCAGCAGATGGAAAGTTTTCTGCTTCCTACAGTTCTGGAAAATTACATGATGTTGCAGAGGCATATTCAAATGACGAAACTGTTAAGGTATCACTATTTTCTTGGAAAGTTTTGTGATGGTCACATTGTATATCTGCTGGATGGTTCATTTTTATTCTGCAATCTGTGTTTCATCTTTAAATCTTGTAATTGCTTTTGCGCTTCATGTATGATGGAAATAATATTATGCAGAGCCCTTGGCTACTTTTCTCATTTGAAATGTTTCTCTACTCTGTGTGTAAGTTTAGTTGAATTGTAGAAATTGGATCTTTTTAATGAAAACTTTTGTATTCAAATGCGCTGTCCTTGCACGCTTAGATATATATGTCAAATACATCTATTAGGGCTATAACCAAGGTCATAAGAAAATGATACATTAGTTTTTCATACATGCAATTTCATTCTCATGTTACTTTTAATTGTTTGTTTTGATAGCATTTTAATTCTGCCATCTGTATTTGATCTTTATATCTTGTAACTGCTTCTGATCTTAGTACCAATTGTAGAAAGTGGAAAATCATTTCTATACATACTTCTTTATTTAATGAACTGTCCTTACATGTGTAGATATATACATCTTCAACAACATATGGAAGTGATTTAAACAGCTATTCGCTTCCTTTATTTATTTGTTTATTTGTAGAATTCTTTTGACCAACCTCTTGTTTCTTGACAAACTCGGATGTAATGGATGAAAAGAACCCATTGAGGGTGGTTATAGAGCGGTTTTCATGATAATAATAACAACAGTTAGCTGTAAAGCTGTTAATAAAAAAAGTTGTTAGTTTTTATGTAGTAACAGTAGTACTTCCTGGTATAGATTTTTTTCAGTTGTCTATTTAGTAAAATTCAGGCAAATTTCTTAGACAATTTCATTCTCATATTTCATTTAAAGCTTCAAATTCTCTGTTTTTCTATCACTTTTATACTTGATGCCAACTTATCTCTTTGGAGACATGGACCTCAAGTTTTATTTCTGAGAAAAAAGTGAATGGTGTCACAAATGTAGTAGAGGGAGGACACAATAGGTTTTTGCAGCAACTTAGAAACAGAGTTGCTGTGGAGTGTTTACTTGAGCTCTGTTATGGTCTCCAGGGTTTTGGAACACTCGAGGGGAAATGGACTTTGGCTGTATGGGTTTGTTTTTTCTGCACTGCATTAGTTACTTGAGATTGTTTTTATAATGGTGTACCAATGCGTTTACTTGGGAATTCTCATTTTTTTTCATTATAATTTTGGTTCCAAACTCAAAGATGCTGTCATTTACATATTAATTTGTATTTTCTATGGAGCCAGAGAAGCCTTGAATTTTGGGTTGAATATGAGATTGAATATCAATTTGATTTGCGTAATTGCCATCCTAATATTCTGTCTTTTGAGTGCTTTTATATGATGGAAGCTTTTTTGTTACATTTTTACTTGTGTTTCTTGATTCCACAGTTGAGTGTTTAGGTGAAATATGGAATGGAGGATAGTCAGAGAGGTGTAGGTGTCTTTAAGAGGATAGAAGATTTGAAATATTTGGTATCCCAATCATAAGGCCTTTTGTATCATATCATATCCATATTGTCACATCTCATCTCTGTTTTAAGCTTTATTGGAGACATAGGCTTTCAATCTGCTTCGAACTCCCTCTTCTTTATCCTTTTATTATGTACTCAAAGTGGTAAATTTAAGGTGGAGTAAGCAAGAGCTTTTGTTCAGTTAATATTACTGTTTTAATATAATTGTAAATAATGCATCAACATAGAAATTAACAAACTGCAGATTGTATCGTCTTGTTTGCGCAAAGTGTTTGGCAACTTGGAGAAATTGGAATACATAATACAAGTCCAACAAGTGAAACAACAGAACAAATGAATAAACAAAGGGCGCTCCACCTTCAACCAAATGTGAAGATAATATCAGTAAGATGGCAGGAACAAAGTCTCTGTATACCTGGGTGAAACGGAGCCATGGTGTATCACAAACTATTTAAAGGAATGACCTCAATCTTCTTTGGAGCTCCGCACATTCTGTAATGATAAAGCATAGCTTATTGAATTAAGGAAATAAAAGAAAATATGAATTCAACCAATTCAATTCATTAAAAAATAGAAATGCATGAGGTATTCTGGTGAGTCAATACATACCATATTGTTTCTGAACAGACGTTGTATAGTGGAATTAAGGTTGCCTTCCCAACATTCTTCAACTTCATTCTCTCCTTCTGTCAATTGTAGTTTTTGCAGCTTTGTTGTGCTTAAAACTCCATGACAAAAAGTCTCCATCTTCAAGCACTGCCTGACAATTACTTTTTTCAAGGATGGGAATTCAAGAGTATAATCTCCACAACAAAAGCTTTTAAGGCTGGACAAACAGTGAAGTTCCAAACAATCCAATCTATTGAAAACAATTGGATCCTGTAGTGCTTCATCTCCCAAATGTGTTATAATTTCCTCCATCATTTTGCAATCAGATACATTCATCCTTGTAAGTCGATCCAGAGTTTTAGCTTTTAAGGGGGTCAGTAAATATCTCAATCTATCACACTTTGAAACTTGCAAAGTCTCCAAATTCTGGAAAGACACTGATGATGACCATGAATTTTCTAAACTGTCACATTCAGATACTTTCAGAGTCTTCAGATTTTTAAAAGCATTGCTAGGCTGAGAATTTCCTCTCCATAGATGCAACAACATGGGCATTTCACATAACTCGAGTTCTTCCAAGCTTGGGAATGCATCCTGGGAAAACAGTCGATCACCAAAAAAAACAAAAATGTGTAGAAACCAAAAAAGGAGATAATTAGAGATATTTAGAGATTTAATTTTATTCATAATGATAATGATGACAATGTTGTTCAATAAGAAAAAATATTTCAATTACGAATAATACTACACATTTAAAGTGAAATTTACGCATTGCTAATGATAAAATAAGTAAAAGAGAGTCGAAATTCTGAAAAATGTACGTTGCATTGATGCATTCTACTTATTAAATTGTAGACATGATTTAATTGAGTACTTGAGGCTCATACCTTATAAACAAAGAACAGCGGTTGTTGACTCTCTCCATGAGTCCCTTGGATGCTCAACAATTCTGAAGCAAAGATCTCCACGTTATCACATCCATATACCTTAAGCTCTTCTAAAATTGGCCACTCTGAAATATGTATTTCTGGATAGAAACTTTTGAGACTTGGTAGCATCTGTAGACAAAGCCTGATTAAGTTTGAGAACACAAATCTACGGACTGCTTCCTCCTTCTCAACAAGTTCCTCCACCATACTAGAGCTTTTCTCAAGTACTTCAAATATCTCTTCAACTGAATCACAGTTTTGTACTTCCAAAAATTCTAGTTTCTGGTGTCTCCCAGACATCTTACATGGAAAAACACTTACAAGTTTTTTACAAAATCTTACAAACACACGGTTTAATTTTCCAAATGAATTCAAAGAGACTTGATCGTCCCATATTTTTACCAACTGATCAGCATAGCTGATTTGCAATCTCTCCAAACTAGGGAGTCTTACCTGAAGAATTCATTTACCATTAAAGTTACGACATAACCATCCATCATTAGTAACTTATAAACATATATATATTAGATTTGATGATAAAATAGATAGGAAAAGAAAAAACTGAAAACAAAATAAGCGGAAAGATCACCTTTTTATCAAAAAGAGATTGCATATGAGTAAAATTCTCCTTTGTATTCATTTCTTCATGATCTTTGCTTGATGAAGTCATGGCACCACATACAAAACTGGAGATGAATGTTTGCATAGCAGGGCAACCGTCAATCCACAGTCTGAATAACGAGGACATTTCAACAAATTTTGCAGTGGAGTTGCAGAATGTTGTGAGTTTTGGAAGATCTCTAAGCTTTAGCTGGTATAATTTAGGAAACAACATTGTACTTGATCTCTCTTCATCTTCATCTATTACTCTTTCCATGAACTTACAGTTAGATATCTCAAGCTCTTTCAGTCTGAAAACACTTTTGACCATCGAAGATGGGAGCAAATATTTTAAATGATCAAAGCCATCGATGACCAAGATTGTTAAATTCTGGAAGCAAGAAGAAGCTTCCAAGCTGGGTAATACAACCTGCATGCATATAAAATGTTTGTTTTAGAAACAAAAAGCTTCATTTTGTTTCTAAAATATTTGAATTTCTTTGATAAAACTTATCATCGTGTAAAACGAATTGAAACAGACTTACCTTTACGGTGAAAAGAGATGCAAGATGGACACTAAACTCCTTCATATGTATATTTTGACAGTCCTTAATGATAATAGTTTCCAAGGGAGGACATTCCAAAATATCACTTCCCGAATAGAATCGTGCCAAGTTAGGCAATGACTCAAGCACAACAGAGTTTAATTGAGGGATTACAATTTTATCACTCGATGCATCCTTTTGCGCTTCCTTTTCGATGATTTCTTCTATCAAAGCACAATTTTTCACTTCTATCTCTTGGAGTTGATCAAGACCCAACAGTATAGATGGTGTAAATACATATCTCAAGCTGTTGCAATTGTCAATTTTCAATGATTTCAATTTCTTTAAGCCCAAAATTTCTTGACGATTTTCCTCCAATGCAAGTCCATTAGCATTTAGCCTTTCCAAATCAAATACTTGTTCTAGTGACTCACAACTTCTTACATCCAACATTTCCAGACTTTTGAAGTGGCATAACACATTGGATGGAATAGCACTTGACATATCTGAAAACTTATCCACTACTAATGACTTTACATTCCAAAATAAGTCGATTGGTATTTGACCATTCCATATTTTTTCTTTCATGTTCGGGAATTGAGAGAGTGTCAAATGTTCAAAGTCACGGAAACCAACCTGTGAAACCCCAAATTTTGGATTAATTAAAACATGGTAACTTTATTTTTGAGGGACCAAAATATAAACAAGTACCTAAAGCAGTAAAGCTTAAGAATAATAGTTCATTGAAGATTGACAATGATGTTTTAACTCCTAATCAACAATTTTCACATTCCTGTGAGAAATATTTCTTCCCCAAATTACTAATTTAAAACCTTTTATGTGGATGGTCTTCAACGTGTATTTTAAGAATTAGTTAATGTCATTAAAACTATAAAAAACAAGGAGTATATCAACATATCTATGAACAAAAAGATTTAAAGAAAAAAAAAAAAACGTATTTCTATTAGTACATAAATGTGACAAAACTTTAAAATTTTTATTGTTTTAATTAGTACCTTCATTAATAAACCACCCAAAACTTAGACATGAATGAATACTATGGAACGATTTGTAATCTAGGGCTGCTCCTTACTAGACAAGAAGCAAAGAAAATAGGCAATACTTGAATATATAATAAGAAAAAAAAAAAAAAAAGGTACTTAGTTAAAATCATCACCATATATCCATGAATATATAAGATCTATTGATAGTAATGACAGAAAGGGAAATAAAATTTTTTTCTGAATAAGTAAGTACCATGTGTGTAAACATTTGTTGGATAGTGGAGTTGAGATCCTCCTTCCAAAAATATTCTGGGTCATCCTTTCTCGTCAATTGTACTCTCTTTAGCAAAGGTGTGCTTAAGACTCCCTGAGAGAAGATCTTTAATTTTGGGCATTGACTCACAATAACTTGCTCCAAACAAGGGAATTTAAAGGAATAATTGGTTGAGCAGAAGAACGTGAGGCTTGATAAACGGTAAAGCTCCAAAACTTTCAATTGGCCAAAAACAATCTCCTCTTCTCTGTCTCCCTCATTTACTATTACCTCTGTCACTAACTTGCAGTCTCTTATTGTCATTGTTGTGAGATTGACAAGAGTCTTGGCTGCTGAGCATGCAAGTACGTTGACTAGTCCATCGCAGCTCCAAGTGTCCAGAGTTGTAAGATTTTTGAAAGACATTGCGGTTGGCATCAAAATTGTCAAACAATGGCATCTATCTACTTGTAG
Organism: Pistacia atlantica; assembly: GCA_026229545.1. NCBI lineage: Eukaryota > Viridiplantae > Streptophyta > Magnoliopsida > Sapindales > Anacardiaceae > Pistacia > Pistacia atlantica. The sequence goes on along the minus strand of CM047900.1, from coordinate 28,229,341 downwards.
AGTTTGAAGATTTTGAAGAAATGTGTCCCCTCGTAAATCTTGTTTCCATGTATGTCCTTGTTCATAGGGGAATAGCTCTTTGAAACTATTACCACAAAACGAAAGTGATTCCAAACAATTTAACCTTTGAAGGAAACCAGACAGAGAAGCAATAGATTCATCATCAAAGTTACCCAGGTAAAGTTTTTTAAGTTTGCCAAAGCTCTTAGCTAGATCACAGTGGAGGAATGTCAATTTGAAGTCATGTGCATCTAAACCCAACACTTCCAAATTCGGTATGACCTGAGAATTGATGAACAAGCAAATAAGTAGGCGTTAGCATTCACTCATCAACAAGTTCACCGATATACATAGAAAAATGCTACAATTTTTTCATATATATGGTACAGGTGTCACAAGTTATATACTTCAAGAAGCAATCAATACCATTATTGAGAATACAAGCTGCACTCAAACAACAGACAAATGCTAGATTCTGGACTGCTAATGACTGGTACTTTCTAATGAACTAAAACTGCAAAAGTTTGTTATGTTTCCCGCCCAAAATCAAGTTTCAAGTCAAGTAGCATAAGGTAGCTAGGCAAGTTGATCAAGTTGTTGAAGGTTGTTATGCAAGTTGGTCAACTTGCTGAACAAGTTGATTTACATCCCAGCAAAATCAACGGCAATCAAGAATCTTTTGTTTTTCTGTTACAGCTCAATGATTGAGATCTTCTTCCATTATTTGTTCAATCATTTGCAATATAAAAGAACGTGCCCTGTACTTGAAAACATTCAGTTGATTATTATACATCAACTCGATGGATTTAAAGAGAAAAAAGAATTTGTTGTAACTAAGCAAAAGGAAAGTGCCTCTTAGTTTATTTTCATTTGCAACAAAAACATTAATGCCCTTATGAATTGGAAACTAAAATTGACTGACGCTTAGTTTAAATCTTAATTTTCATTTGGGGTACTATATCATACTAAAAAGTGCGAAACCAAATAAAAGTATTTATGTTATACCATGTAAAATGGAAAATTGGTCATCCCACAGTATTTGTGCACATATATAATCAGAATAAGCGAGATTAACTTGAGCAATCATAAACATGTTGCATTTTTTTAGTGAGTATGGATGAAACTTAAATCATAATACCTTTTCTAATAGAAAAATGGCAGGTTGGCTTTCCCAATCATCTTTCCCTTGGAAGCTAGGAAATTCTGAAGCATATATTTTTATCTTCTTGCAACCATACACACACAAACTATTTAGCAGTGGCCACTCCGTTGTATGCAACCCCGAGTAGAAACATTCGAGTTTTGGTAAATTAACAAGATGGAAGTCTGTTAATTGTGGAAACAAAAAAGTAGGGGCCCCGTTAACTTCCTCCTCAGAAACAATTTTCTCCAACCCACTGGAAACTATGTATAGCATTTTAAGTTGCACGAGACCAGTAGCTATAGAAACTGGAAAGAGACTTTTCATACTCCAACAATTCGTAACAGTCAATCTGTCTAGATTGTGAAAGGTGAGAAGTTCGTGAGAATTAGATGGTACAATAGTCTTTAACTTTTCACAGAATTGGACTCTCACTTCTTTTAGTTCACGAAAGGATTCTGCATGGAGTTGTTGGTTGTGCCATATCAATTGCAAGTTATCCATGTGTAAGAGTACCATCACCTCCAAGTTTGGGAAAGCAACCTGTAGCAAACATTTGATCAATCATGTAAATATTAGGGCATTTATATATGACTCAGAACAAAAAAGTGTTTAGTCAGGTTGAACAGTTGTCAAACCAAATCAAATCTTGAGGTTTGTAGGGAACAAAAACAGAACACTAATATTTTGACTTCTTAGAGAACATAGAGTTTTGCATTAAAATAATTAAATGCAAAGATCATAGTTTCAAACTAAGATTGTTGAACATGATATCAAAATTAAAAAGATAAAAAGGTATTTTGCCATCTTAGAAAGCACAAAGCTAGGTGATAAAACTAGCTAATACCAAACTTCTGTCATCTATGCATAAAACGAAATTTTTTTCCTGTTGGAGTAATTTATGATAATAACGTAACACTGGTAACTTTTAAAGGATGTTATAATTGAAAGGATACAATTTTTTTGAAATAAAAATGCATCTTGCAAAATATGAGAAAATAATTTAAGAAAACCCAACCTTTTCGCTAAAAAGATGTGACGTATAATCAGAACAGCTCTTCTCTTTCAAATCGGTGAAAACAAATGACTCCATCTTCGGACAGTTGGCTATAGTAATACTTTTCAAGGAAGGACATTCTAGATCGTTAGAGCCTGAATAGAAGTTTACCAAGTTAGGCAATAGCTCAAGAACAATGGACTTCAGATGAGGGATGATAATTTTATCAATGTTTGCATTCTGTTCTTCGTCCTTCATAATGATTTCTTCTATCAAATCACAATTTTTTACTTCAATCACTTGGAGCTTATCAAGGCCCAAGATTATAGAAGGAGTAAATAGATATCTCAAGCTGCCACAATTGTGAACTTTTAGCGATTTCAGGTTGTTGAAGCCCAAAATTTCTTCCTCGTTGTTCTTCAATGTCTGCCCATCTATATCAAATAAATCTTTTAAAGAATGGCAATTGCTTACCTCCAACGTTTCCAGATTTTTTAAATCGTACAATACATGGGAGGGAAAAGAACTTGACATATCAAAAACCTCATCCAATACTAGCCGCTTTACATTACAGAATAAACCCACTGGCAATCGGCCGTTCCATATTTTTTCCTTTAATGAGGGGAAATCAGAGAGTTTCAAATATTCTAGGTTGCAGAAACCAATCTGTAAAATCCAAAATATTAGATTAAAACATGGTACAATCAATATTTTGAATTTTGAAAGATCAAAACGTAGAAAAGTATTTTAAATTTAACAGCATGAATACTTATATATGAATGCCAATGAAATATTAATACTGGATGTATTAACTCATAATTAAAAAAATTTGTGTTGATATAATAGGAAAAAAAAAAAAAAAAAAAGACATCCCTGTTCTATTATTATAGACATAAGTAGTCACATCCATCGGAATCCAAAGTTGTCCTTCAGTAAAAAGATTAAAAACTTAAAAAAAAAATATTTTAATACATAAATATGACAACATTTTGTACTTCTTTATAGTTTTAATATGATAAGACCACCTGAAAGTTGGACATAAAAAACTATGGAACAATTTGAAATCTTATGCTACTACTTATTAGAGAGGAACCAAATCGAATAGCCACTACATTGCTGTGATTATATAATAACAACAAAATGCAAAAAAAAGAAAAAAAGAAAAAGAAAATAGTAAAGAATTATAAATCATATTATACTAATCTTTTTTCACGCAATTTTGCCCAACAAATATCATTTAGTTTCGTCTTTGTAATCTACTTTGAAACTGTGTAAGAAAAAAAATGTAAATGGTCCGAGTTGTAAGTAGTTCTCATAAAAATTTAACCAAGGCATAATGACCCTTATAGAGCAGACTAAGAAAAACTAGATCCCGAATCGTAACACAAAATAAATGTTCAAAAACAACTTAGCGAAAATTTTGAACAAGTATCAATGTACGCTTTTCAAACTTGCTTAGCATGTAATTGAATTGTATATGCCATCAGTAGATTGAGATTTGTGGAATCCTAGAATTATAAATTTTTAATTGAAATAGGAGTTTGGAAACTTTTCATCCTAGTCTATAAAAGATAATAGCTCTTGTAGTCATGATTTTGGCACTGTTGCATTAATCTCTATCATTAATTCAAAATTATAACATAAACAATATCATAAATAGTATTACAAATCATCATATATATTATTAGTAATATCTGTAAAAAAAAAAAAAAAAAAAAAAATATATATATATATATATATATATATATATATATATATATATATATATATATATATATATATATAGATATCAATAGCAATGTTGTAAAAGGAAAGAAAATGATTTTGTTAAAGGATAAATACCATATCTGTAAACATTTGCTGGATAGTGGAATTGAGATCCTCCTTCCAAAAATATTTGCTGTCATCTTTTCCCATCAATTGTACTCTTTTTAGCAAAGGTGTGCTTAAGACTCCCTGAGAGAAGATCTTTAATTTTGGGCATTGACTCACAATAACTTGCTCCAAACAAGGGAACTTGAAGGAATAATTGATTGAGCAGAAGAATGTGAGGCATGATAAACGGTAAAGCTCCAAAACTTTCAATTGGCCAAAAACAATCTCTTCTTCTCTGTCTCCCTCGTTTGCTATTACCTCTGTCACTAACTTGCAGTCTCTTATTGTCATTGTTGTGAGATTAACAAGAGCTTTGGCTGCTGAGCATGCAAGTATGTTGACTAGTCCATCACAGCGGCAAGTGTCCAGAGTTGTGAGATTTTTGAAAGACATTGCGGTTGGCATCAAAATTGTCAAACAATGGCATCTAATTACTCGTAGAGTTTGAAGATTTTGAAGAAATGTGTCCCCTTGCAAATCTTGTTTCCATATATGTCCTTGTTCATAGGGGAATAGCTCTTTGAAACTATTACCAACAAACGAAAGTGATTCCAAACAATTTAACCTTTGAAGGAAACCAGACAGAGAAGCAACAGATTCATCATCAAAGTTACCCAACAAAAGTTTTTTAAGTTTGCCAAAGCTCTCAGCTAGATCACAGTGGAGGAATGTCAATTTGAAGTCATGTGCATCTAAACCCAACACTTCCAAATTCGGTATGACCTGAGAATTGATGAACAAGCAAATAAGTAGGTGTTAGCATTCACTCATCAACAAGTTCACCGATATACACAGAAAAATGCTACGATTTTTTCATATATATGGTATAGGTGTCACAAGTTATATACTTAAGAAGCAATCAGTATCATTATTGAGAATGCAAGCTACACTCGAACAACAAACAAATGTTGTATTCTGGACTTCTAATGATTGGTACTTTCTAACGAACTAAAACTGCAAAAGTTTGTTATGTTTCCCACCCAAAATCAGGTTGCAAGTCAAGTGGCATAAGGTAGTTAGGCAAGTTGATCAAGTTGTTGAAGGTTGTTGTGCAAGTTGGTCAACTTGCTGAACAAGTAGATTTACTTCCCAGCAAAATCAGCGGCAGTCAAGAATCTTTTGTTTTCTGTTACAGCTCAATGGTTGAGATCTTCTTCCATTTTTGTTCAGTCATTTACAATATAAAAGAACATCCCCTGTACTTGAAAACATTCAGTTGATTATTATACATCAACTCGATGGATTTAAAGAGAAAAAAAAATTTGTTGTAACTAAGCAAAAGGAAAGTGCCTCTTAGTTTATTTTCATTTGCAACAGAAACATTAATGCCCTTATGAATTGGAAACTAAAATTGACTGACACTTAGTTTAAATCTTAATTTTCATTTGGGGTACTATATCATACTAAAAAGTGCGAAGCCAAATAAAAGTATTTATGTTATACTATGTAAAATGGAAAATTGGTCATCCCACAATATTTGTGCACATATATAATCAGAATAAGCGAGATTAATTTGAGCAATCATAAACATGTTGCATTTTTTAGTGAGTATGGATGAAACTTAAATCATAATACCTTTTCTAACAGAAAAATGGCAGCTTTGCTTTCCCCATCATCTTTCCTTTGGAAGCTAGGAAATTCTGAAGCATATATTTTTATCTTCTTGCAACCATACACACGCAAACTATTTAGCAGTGGCCACTCCGTTGTATGCAACCCCGAGTAGAAACATTTGAGTTTCGGTAAATTATCAAGATGGACGACTGTTAATTGTGGAAACAAAAAAGTAGGGGCCCCGTTAACTTCTTCCTCAGAAACAATTTTCTCCAACCCACTGGAAACTATGTATAGCATTTTAAGTTGCACGAGACCAGTAGCTATAGAAACTGGAAAGAGACTTTTCATACTCCAACAATTCGTAACAGTCAATCTGTCTAGATTGTGAAAGGTGAGAAGTCCTTGAGAATTAGATGGTACAATAGTCTTTAACTTTTCACAAAATTGGACCCTCACTTCTTTTAGTTCACGAAAGGATTCCGCATGGAGTTGTTGGTTGTGCCATATCAATTGCAAGTTATCCAAGTGTAACAGTACCATCACCTCCAAGTTTGGGAAAGCAACCTGTAGCAAACAATTCATAATGTCAATAGTTTTGTGTAAACGGCCCATAGTCTCACAATGAGAAAGAGATCCAAATATTGTGTAAGGTTGATCTGCTCTCAAAACCCAAAAAAGGATAGAATGCAAAGGCAACATAATTTTTTAGTATAAAGATAAATCACCTTTTCGTCAAAGAGAGGGTTTATATCTATAGAGTAGTTCTCCAAGTTCACTTCTTCTTCAGTTTCTTCTCTCACTGTGTTTGGATAAAAAGATTTGCAGAAGAATGCCTTCAAATTAGGGCAACTATCAATGTGAAGTTCCTTTAAAGAGGGAAATTTGATTGAATTCCCGATGCCAAAACTTACAAGCTTTGGTAGAACTTCAAGCTTCAGGTAGAATAATTTAGGAAAACTCATATCAATTATCTTTTCTTCTCCTTCTTCCCCTTTTAAGTCGATTATTACTTCCATTGACTTACAATTGCCTATCACAAGCTTATTGAGTTGCTTAAGACTTTTGACCATAGAGGATGAAAACAAAAATTTCAACCCATTGCACTCCTCCACGGTTAAGCTTTTTAAGCATTGACTATAAGAAGGCATTGCCAGAGGTTGACTAAGTCGGGTATTCTCAATATTAATTGAGCACAGTTTCAAGTTCTCCAATCTTGGAAAGACGACCTGTAGAAACAAACCTTGTCTGTAAACATAACTTATAAACTAATAAGAAAACTCCTATTTACATCAAAAAAAAAAAAAAAAAAATACAAGATGAAAAATACAAGACATACCCTCATGTCAGATCCAATCTTTATGAACTGTGGTAGATGTTGTAGTGTTAGAGAACACAATTGACTGAACTCAATCATATCATCTGTTTCAATTTCATCACCATGGTCTTTACTTTCTTCACCAAGAATCCCTTTTAGGTTCTTACAACCAGTCACTTCCATTTCTTGTAGCTGAGTAAAGTTTTTTGCCACGACGGATGCAAAGAGATACTCCAATCTATCACATTTTTCTATTTTCAGTATCCTTATTTTGCTGAAAGACTCTACATTGAGTTGGCCATGACATATCTTCTCCAAATTAATCAAATTACGAAGGACCAAGGACTCCAACTGGGGAAATGCAAGTTTGCCAGAAAATGAGTTAACAATATACAAAAGCTCAAGACCATCTTGTACAAGCAGATGCTTTAAATGTGGAAAACCATCCTCATGTAGTTCATAAAGAACATTTCTTACACCATTCATTTCATGCAGGTACAGATCTTCAACTTTCTTCAACAAAGTTCGAACCCCTTGCCCTAGATAATTATTAGCACTGATCTTGAGTTTTAACGTTCTTGAAGTTGAAAAGTCATATTTATAGGACCAATTCCATTTGTCTCCTATAAGTATTTTATAACTATTCAACTTCTCAAAGAACATGTCTTGTGGCATAACTCGGACATCCGGAATGTGAAGATGTAAAGCTCTTAGGTTAGACAACCGCTTCAACTCACCAAGACTAGCATTCCTTGTTCGTCCTTGACTCTTGGCTCCATTAGCTTCCCATTGAACAAAACTATTGCCCATATATAGTTCTTCTAACTGTGACAAGCTTGAGATGACATTTGAAGCAATTACTTTAAGCTTTAAACAATTGCTCAAATCTAATAACTTTAAGTGCGTCAACTGTCTAATCTCACTGGGCAACTGTTCTATATCAGAGTTCAAAAAGCTAAGAATCTCCAATGTAATTAGCTCTCCAATTATTGCTACATCTCCTAGCATGCAGCCATCCAAACACAATGTTCGAATGTTCTTTAGGTAACAAAGAGATGGAGGTAATGACAAGAAATGTATTCCGGTCAAAACTAAAACATTGATTTCTTTCATCCCTCCAAAAAAGATATCAGGGACTTGAAGAGATTGGTTTCTAGTATACAGCAAAAAGAACATGAGTTCCGGACATTCCAACCTTTTAGGAAGCTCATCAGAAGCTTCTCTGTAAGGCAGAGATATAGCGGTTGATTTTTTGGATATTTTCTTCTCCAAACTAGTGGCATTTTGAATATTAAACATAAACTTTGAGGAAGCAATAGTTACAGCAACAGCATGAATGATGTCATGCATTTTAACATGATTGTTACTGTCACCATCCAACAACAAACATGAACCTTTGAGATGATTTATCAACGAATGCAATCTATATCGTCCTTCTTCCAATGTATCCACATTTTGAAACAAGCCCCAACCAAAAGCATATTTCAACAAGTCAGCAATAAAAATATTATCACCTTTAGCATGTAGACCACAAAGTAGAAATAGTGACTGTGCTTCCTTATTTTTCAAAAAATTGTAACTCAGTTCTATAGTAGAGTACAAAGTATCCTCCACACCTGGAGTGCATCTTGGGTTAGACTTTTTAAGCTGAGTCAGAGCATCTTCCCAAGTATAAAGACTCTCATTTCTCAGTGCATTTGCAATTGCTGAAATTGCCACTGGCAAACCTGCACATTTTTTTACAATCTCAGTTGCTATAGGTTGGAAGTCAGATTTTTCTGCCAAATCACCCACAATCTTCACAAACAAATTCCATGCGTCTTCATCAGATAAAGGAGGAACATGAATGTTCTTCTGAGTGTTCATATCTTTGGATAATAAGTCTTGTCTTCTAGAAGTTAACAATATTGCGCATCTCCTAGTCTTGTCATCATTTCTTTCTCTCTCAGCATCTACGAAAGGAATTCCAATGGCATCATTATTTCTTTCTCTCTCGGCATCTCCGAAAGGAATTCCAATGGCATCATCATTTCTTTCTCTCTCAGCATCTCCCAAAGGAATTCCAGTGGCATCATCATTTCTTTCTCTCCTAGCATCTCCGAAAGGAATTCCAATTGCATCCAAGTCGACTTTCGTCCAAATATTATCGAATATTACAAGTACATTCTTCTCCTTCTTTATCCTATTTCGTAGTAAACCAGCTCTCTGATATTCACTCTCCTGCCCAAATTCCAGGCCTAAATCAAAAGCAATTTGTTCTTGAATTTTTTTGTAGTCTGGGGTTTGTGTTACCTCAGCCACGGCCACCTCATCAAATAACTTGTTTTCCTTAGTCAGCCAAGCTACTTTTTTCACCAGTGTGGTTTTGCCCACACCTCCCATCCCATACACCCCAATCATGTTAACATTAGCATCCTTCAATGTGTCCATAATTTCCTGCAAAACTTGCTTTCTAGAATCAAAGGTCTCGTAGCCTCTAACATACATGGATTCTGTCCTCTGGAGAGCAGGACGGTAGGAAACATGACTAAAGTTTCCTTTCCCCAAGAGATCTACACCATCCATTGTGGCGTTCATTGCTTTTTTGCCAAGCCTGTAACGTTGAATCAAATTAGGACATGACGCCAATTTGAAACAGCCGCCCTTGTTTGCTTTATCTTCATCCTCAATGATAGATTTTGCTACCTGTTCAGTGAACTCATGCACGTCATTCAGCCATGTTGTAACAAGTTCATAAATCTCTTCCCCTTGTCTTTCAGCATACTCTACAGGTTTCTGCACCATTTGTCTTTTATTTCTGAGCTCCTGAACTTGTTTCTTGAGGTCGTTGATGTAGTTCTGGTACTTGAACACATAAGAGATCTGCTGTTTAAGCAAACCGTATATATCTGATGTAGCCTCTTTTACAACTTCAGCGCCAGCAGCCACAACTATTTCTTGAGCCATTGCCTATTTCTTGTGAGGAAATGACACTAACAAACGGTACGTAGGAGGAAAATGTAAAAGAAACAAGGAAGTGTAGCTTATTGAATAACAAAATAATTAAACAAATTTCTAGAAGAAAAGCTAAGAGATTAAGCTGAGAATACACCGGACATTTTTTTTTTTTTTTTTAAAGATATTTATGAATACTGGATATTAAGAAAAAGGAGAGAAACAGGTGATAGGAAACAAAGAAAAAGAAACAGAGTTAATATGCAAAATACTTACAAGGAAAGCTTGGTAAACCGAATCTAGCTTTAAGCAAACAGATCTCAGCAAACAGATTTTAGCTTTAAGCAATTTCAGAAAAGTTCAGAATAATGCTGGATAGTATCTTTTTTTTCTTTTAAGTAAATTTATGGATACTGAATATAAAGTAAATATAATTAAATGACTCAGAATTGAAAGGGAAAAAAACGCTAAGAGTAAAATTCTACTAAAAGTGAATTGAACCAACAGACTATATATAAAACAAAATATTTAAAGGGACATTAAGTTTAAAACAAGGTCAGTGCACCTTACTGGCTTAATCTGAGAGTAAGAGCAGAGTATTCAAGGAGCAGATTGAGTGTTTGTTTCTCTTCTTTGTGAGCAATAATAAGCAACAAAGATTCATAAAACAGAGTATTTAGTATGTTTTTTCTGTAGATTTTTTTTTTTTTTTTTTTTTGAAAGGAAAGGAAGACCAAGACTTTAGTAGCGGAAATGGACAAAATAGTTTTGAGAGAGAGGGTGAGCAATAATTGAGTATGAAAACAACTACCAATTGAAGAAATAAAAAGTCTTAAAGTAGATTCAATTAATCAAGCAAAAGTAGCATGACAACCCCACAATAACAACAGCGTGCAGTGTTAGGCCTCATTTTTTCTACAAAGCAATAGTTGAGGTGCAGTGTCTTGTCACCGTCATATTGTGTGGCCCGCCCACCACCCGCTTCTCATTAAAACCAAACGAAATGAAAAATATATAATAATAATAATTTCTTATATATGTAGTATTTCTAGTTTTTAGAAAGAAAAAAAAATTACTTACTGATATTATAGTTATATACTTAAAAGCCATTATATTCTAACAACACAGAAAGTAGAAAAATCCAATTGGAAACCAAAATTCCTCTTGCCTGATGACAGTTAAAATGAAAGTTCGACAGAAAACAGAGGAATAGAAACAGAGGAGCTCTGTTTTGATAGATAAAAATGGTTGTAAGAAATATATAAAAACTCACTGTTATTGTTTACACTTCTGAATGTTCCTTTAAATTCTTGAAATCAAAATATGATATATATGTTTACATCACTGGAAAAACATTTTGCAAACACATAATTCTAACAATCTGAAGCAAAGATCTTCACGTTATCACGTCAATATACCTTAAGCTCTTCTAATTAGAACACCACTGATAATTAGTTTATTAACCCCACAATATTGATCTGACGACATTGATTCTAATTTGGTATTTCACCAGATCAGATTAATCATTGCTATTGAGCAAACAGAGCACTTATAAATTATACTTAAGGATTTTAACATGTCTTCCGTAGGGGTGCTTCTCCTCCTTCACCAGCTGGTGTGGGTAAGTCTTGCGCCAGATCGGAGTCAGGACTGGGTTCCAAGTCTCCTGATGCCGTAGGAGTTTGGACGGTGGTTATCCTCCTGGTGATGTACTATCTGTTGGTTATTTCGCTGATGTACCTGGCTTCGACGGGACATTTGGTGTTGCTGGTGAATTAACGGTGGTGGTGGTGTTTCCTTCAGGGCTTTGGATGAAACCTAAATAAACAAAAAATGATAACTACGCATATAATAGAAAACCAATACTTCAGCAAAACAAGACAAGCAAGAGCTTAGTTCAAACACATATATATTGCATGTATGAGGATATATAAATTACCTCTGGGATTGGCTTCAGGGGTGCGCCAACTTTCTCAACATCTTATTTTGATGAAACCTATTACGTTCAAATTAATCATATCCATATATTTATTAGCAAATGCAGAGCAGATATGAGAGGTTATTAGTCTTGTAGCATTGACTGAAAGAAATGCAGCCAAAGAAAGCAGCAAAATTCTGAAAGAGATTGAGCCAAGAAAGCTGATCTCAAGAGCTAGCAATTGATAAGTGATTCTGCAGCCAATGCAGAAGCAGCTTGAGTCATATATAGCAGTCCATAGTCTCTTAATTAGAAGTTAATTACTCCACACACAACATTCTCTCTTTCAATACTTGAGCTAAGACATTTTATTGGTAGCTTCACTGAATGATATGAGGAGAAGCTCCTCTAAATTGCTTGGTAATTAATATTGTCATTGAACATCCATGACACCTTACAGGAATATTCATTTATGAAGGCATGTAGCTGGTCGCAGCTGGTAATTCAATTTCTCACCTTCAATAAGAAAAAGTTGCAGACTGTACTAAAGTAATAAAACCTTTGAAGAGATCTAATTAATAGAAGCGAGACACGAACATATATGTGATAAGATTTAACTAGGGGCATGATTTGTTTTGGTAATGAACAGTATCTCAACAGCAGTATGGTGATCAAGACTGCATGCATGCATATTGATTGTTGAGTACAACCTTTGGCCCAGTTCTTAAATTACAATGAGACTGACAGATACCCACTGCCCATTCTCCATGGGCCAATGCTAGAATCAAATATCTTATTCTAATAACCCTCTATCCCAACTACCTGTTAAACTTAAAATAAAGCAACTATTGCATAGCAAAAGTGCTTTTTTCAAAAGCAACTTGTGGTTTCCGCAAGCCAAAGGCGACCATCTCTATCTGCTTTGTGCTTTATTCTTCTTTGGACTTTTATCACTTTGTACCAATTTGTGCCAATCTTTCAAACGTTTTATGAATGAGGAGAGAGAACATAATGAGAAAAAGGGGAATCTTGAAAATTTCTTATTGAAATTTTCATCTCCAACTCCTCTCAAGTTCTTTATTTTGTGAAAATAAAAAAGTTTACGAGAGAGAAATAATGAAAAACCGAAAATGAGTTCATAAACAAACAAGACCTTTGTATCCTGTTATAATCTTTCAATAACATTCATCATGTAGTTAATTATGCCAAAAGATATTACATATATTATCAATAAATAATATCATTCTAAAACATTATTACATGTTAATTATAATATTTCATCAATTAACCAAAAAAGAAAGCATTTGCTCTGTTTCCTTTCCTTCTATTGTACTTGGACCAATATAAATTTAGTTGAGCTGAGTAATAATCATAATGCTGATAATATATAGCATGAACTCAAGATAAAGAAAAGCCATAAAACCGAATTTTCATGAGCTTCATCTAACGATTGTAATATCGTCGGACAATATTCACCAACGATTTGAATCAGCAAGATGAAACAAGTCTCTTATTCTCTCTTTTGATGCGTTCAATCTTCAATTCTTAGTTACACAACATGAAACAGATGTGCATAGCACACAACTGAACATTCAAACAGCAACAGCAGTAGAGAGAGGAGCTCTCACCTGAGTTGTTGCTCTATGAATATTTTTGAGAAAAATACAGTCTTGGGAAAGCTTTCACGGAACCTTAAGAGAGTCCAACAACCTTTCCAGTTGTAGTGTTGATATCAATATCATAAAAGCATGGCCTTGTCGGGAGACCTGGCATTGTGCTCATCGTTCCGACTAAAGGATAAATGAATCCAGCCCCAATGCTAGCTCTGACATCCCTTATTGGTAAGATGAATCCAGTTGGGGCTCCCTTTTCGGAAGCAATGTGCGAAAATGAATACTGAGTTTTGGCCATGCAGATAGGGAGACCAGAAAACCCTTGCTTGCTATACATCTCAATTTGTTTCTCAGCCTAGTTGGACAAAAATAAAGAACTCAAGTCAATAAACAAGTCCTAAAATAGCAGTTGATGAAGGACGAATTTATAATATTTTGGCTCAGATTGGTGTTTTGGAGACCGAAAATCCTATCATAATGTTCACAACACAAAAATATACACTTTTTGGAGACATTACAATAATCCAGTTTCCTGACTGAAAGCTACATTTCTCTCATGAGACATTACAACAATATTTTAATGAAACAATAATATATATTATTTATCTGGGGTAGTACATTACACAGGAAATTTCAGTAGACACAATAGAAAACATGAACTGGTAATTTTCTTTTTTTTTTTTTTCTTGTAGAGACATAAAATTATTGCACACTCTAGCTAACATGAAGCCAGGACTCAGATTTTTAACTTTAATTAAAAATCTTCAAGGGCACTTGGGTTTTTTGTTTCTAGTGGTCATATCAGTGTAGCACCTGCCACAAAGCTCTCTGTTGCCATAAGTTCCTGGTGGAACACATTTGCACCTGTCACAGCATGTAACACAAGCTCTAACACACAGATTCTTCCTGGAATGTAATTTGCACCTCTCTCCACATAACGGGAGGCAATCTGCCCAAAAATACAACAAAAAAAGTATCTACTGTCAACAAAAGACTAAAAAAAGTTACGATTTTAAGTATATTCCTGAGTATTTTTACTGTATACATATGTTGTTACCTTTCTTTGTCGTTGCTGGAGGCAGTGGTAGGCTCACTGTTGGTGGAATAGTCTTAGGTGGGCTGACTGGTGGTGGTGGTGGAGTGGTTTTGAGTGGACTCACTGGGGGAGGTGGAGTGGTCTTTGGTGGGCTCACTGGTGATGGTGGTGTGGCCTTGGGTGGGCTCACTAGTGGAGGTGGAGTGGACTTAGGTGGGCTCACTGATGGAGGTGGTGTGGACTTGTGTGGGCTCACTGGTGTTGGAGTAGTCTTGGGCGGCTTCACCAGTGGTGGTGGAGTAGCAGTATGGGCCTTCACCTAGTGGTGGAGCTGGTGCCTGTAACCAAATTTGTCAATATAAAACTCATGTAGCAAACAACTTTGTTTACTCTTACATTGTAGCTAGAAAAAAAAAAATGAAAATATTTCTACACATTTTTGAACAATGCTAAGTAAACATTGTCTATAAGTTAACCTTTCCAACCAGAAATTCATCTTCATTACTAGATGAAACCTACAAAACAAGCACAAAATTACACATTTAGCCATTAAAAAATTACATGTACTCAGTGTAGAAATAGTATATTTGTGTACTTTTTCGTTAATTTTGACAGAAAATGGATAAAATAGTCAATGTAACCTAAACTATAAGATTAATTAATAAATAAAATGATTTCGTAAAGGATTTGTTAATCTTTTTTCTAAATAAACCCCACCGTTTATTCTTCACTCCCGATCCACAAACTCTCAAAGATTATTGTATATCTCCAGGGGTCTACCATAATTTTCTCATTAAAAAATCCAAGCTGTACGGCAACAGGATGGATTACAATTTGATGCATTTATAAAAAAAAAGTAGTACAGTAACCATGTCATGTGTATAATTAACAATCTGTACTATATATAAAATTATAATTGACGGAAAACAAGGGAGCTTTGGAAATAGAGGATATCTGTTTTGCTTTCTTTTATTCTCTGATTTGATTAAAGGTGAATATCAAAGCTCCTTAAAATTTATGAACGTTGATAAAAAAATCATAAACTATTTGAAGTTAGAAAAGCTCCAAGAAAAAATATAGGTTAAAAGAGTCCAAGCTTACTTAGACAGTTAGACATTACTTTTCTAGTATTATTTCTGGTGGGATGCAGGTTCCTTTATTAATATATTTCCTGGCATGGAAGTATAAGATTGCAGCACATGGAGAAGAAGACAGACCATCCAACCAACATAAGTTCAAAAATAGTGAAGTCCTTGCAACGCCAAGCTTCTTAGATTTTCTGAAAGCTTCATTGCAGCTTCATAGTCTCTGACAGAAAATTAATCCCTCAATCCGATTCAACGTAGAAGAATAATGAGCCAGCGGTTCATAAGGCTTGAAATAAAGTGAGTTTGACTGCTTTATATCTAAGTCTGTCAAGAAAACCATTCAAAATAGCAAACTAAGTTAATTCATTCAACCCTTTCCACATATTTCCACAAGTATCAAGAATAGCTAATGTAGGAACTAAGAAGAATCACTGACAAATTCTGAAATAGCTAAGTACGTTAAACGGTCAAGATAGTGAACAACATAAAATTCTTAAATGACTTTAAAATTAAAATGTATTATGATAGATTCAGTTATTAAATAGCACAAAGTTTAGATCCTTGTCAATGGAATAAAAAATGTAATGTTTAAACCTTCTCAAAAGTTTTCTGCCCATGACAGTCCAAATTACTATCGAGTAAACGGTGTATAAAGAGGATACATGATTTCCAAAGAAACTGGTTGAGAATTTGCTTCATATTGGCTAGCCCGGCTTCAACTTTTTCTGCCTGATCATTGTAATAGAAATGAAATCTCTGTTACTTCTCTGCAAGTTAGTATTTCCACATAACAAAATTATAATTTAGGAACATCTGTAAATTTTCAGCTCAAAATTTACTACAACACTTGAATCACTGATTACAACAGAGGAAAAGTTCACTTTCCAATGAAATCTACTGCACTCACCTCATTCATCTTAATGTATTCAAGCGGTAGATTCCCAACTGAGTTAACAGAACATGGCAATCCAAGAAGAGTTGACTGTCAGAAAAGTCAATCAGCAGACCAATAAAAATAATGGAGACGTGATTATGTTCGGAACAAAACTATCAAAGACAAAAATTAAGCACAACCATGATTGGTGCAATATCAGCTTGATTGAAATCCACCCTTTCAATGCCATTAAGACCCCATTCTTTAGGTGTTGGAGTGTTATGTGCATGTTCATCGACTAAATGAAAACCACAATCAGAATGATATGTTTCAGATGATGGCCCCAAACAAAGAGAGGGGTCTCAGTGTTTGTGGGATAACCGTCTCCATGACTATCTGCCAGTAAAACGGTAATTATGTCAGCATTTTTTTTAGATAGGGAATAAATATATTCTCTTAAAGTAACAAATTTAACAATGACGGTGAACAAGCATTCCACCAAGGGGAACACTAAATTTTTCTTTTACTAGAATGAATGAAGTAAGAAAATTCCCATGGCAAATTAATATGATATACAATAATTCTGACCTTTGTCATGCATCACATGATACGGGTGAAAACATACGCTATACGATTGTCCTTGAAATAGCCTTCAAGAAGAGAATACATACGCTTGGCTATATGGTCAACAACCTTCACATTATTGAGATAGATAGATGAAAAGAGCCGATGTGCATGTCCATTTGAATCACAACCAAGTAGATGTAGAGATATAACACGATTATCTTGTAGTAGTAGCTCCTTCAACTTCAGGTCTTCATTGGACCTATTAAGAAGGCTCTGAACTTGATCAGAAGATCACTCATCCAAAAAAGATGCATCTGCATTAACACTACCGTATTGATAAAGCATTGAATAAAAGTTACAACTATAAAAAGCTAATACACCAGGATATAAATAATTCGGACCCTGTAAATGAGTAAAGATTAGGTTTTCCACACACAAGCCAGTTTAAACCAAGATATAGTCAACTACAATGCAGAAGAAAGAATATCAGTACATGCCAGCTAAGATGTGGTTATATTCATAAAGTTCTAAGAAAGCTTGTTTTTACTTCTAGCATTTACTAAAGGACTTTAAGAACACTAATGAAATATATGTATGTTTTATGTGCTTAGAGAGTGTAACTGAACGAACCAGTTGCAAAGTCTTCATAGTCATAAAAGTATTCCAGGTGCTGTGTGGCAAGGCTCCACAAAATATTGGAACAATATCTGGGCTACCATAAGAAATTGTATGCCAGCTTTGATTGAAAACCGAATCAAATTCAACTGGATTAGCTTTCCATCCTGCAAATGCGAACAAAAACATCTTTAGCTTACAAAATAAGTCGCTCGCCACACACAAACTTTATAGGAATTAAAAAAAAAAAAAAAAATTATATTGGCCTTTTGTAACAGCGCTAGGATCCTCATAAAAACAAGCAATTAGAGCAACGTGTCCAGGCCTTGACCTAGTAGGGGGCCGAGCATGGGAAACTCCCCAACGACCTTGATTTTGAATCACACTCCTAAAAAATGGTCCTCTGAAATTCCCTTTTGAATCCGGCTCAAAAATTTTTTCCAAGACCCCTTTAATATATTTTGCAATATGTTCTCATTAAAATTTCCCAAACAAACACCAAAAGTAGCAAACACAGATATGCTCAAAACGCACACTTTTAACTACTTCATTGAGACAAATTAAGAAACAAAATACTCCAAAAATTTACCAAATAGCTGAATTCCATCACATGTACTTCCAATAAGGAAACACTAACACGATCAAAACGAGGACGTTCTAAATCATTTTTTACAGAGACAAACAAGCAAACACTTTGTGCACAAAAGTTTCAAGAATGTACCCACTTAGAGGACAAGGCGTTTGGTGGGCGCCTTGAAGCGAGGGGTGACGGGATCCATGCCATGAACAATAGGAGTCTTGAAATAGATATCGAAGATGCTTAGCATGTAGACAGCGTGAAGGATCACACCGAGAACCAGTAGCCACATCTCTCGTGTCTTGAGCCATTTGTTCCTGGGATTGCTGCTTTCAGATGATTGTTTCCTGCCCAAGATCCCATCAAAGTCCATGGCTTTGTTTTCTTGGTGTTTCTGTTTTCAATCTGCGTTTTTTTGTTTTCCGTTTTCTTGGAGTTGTTGTTGAGTGACTGTGTAGAGACAGTGACACACTGACAGCTTATAATAGTACAATAGGATGGGAATATAATAGTGAAACAAATGTGTCTTTAGTTATTGTGAATTTCAATGTCTAATCTTCCCAAAAAAATTATTGAAAAAATAGAACTAAAGATACCCACCAAAATATTGATCTATAACCATGGTTTTAAAACATTGACAAGAGTCTGACCGGGAACCCATATTTAACTTGATTTATTGAATGATTAAAATGAATTGAATTGATTGGGGTTAAACCGGCAAAAACAGTGTTGAACTGTTGTTTAACCGTCGGATCGAAGAATCGGTGACTAATATTCAATTTCAAATGAAATGTCTAATTCCATTTTTATGACATAATTTATAGAGTTTTAAAATTTTATAATGTCATATTGACGTTAACATAACGTTATCAGTCTAATCTAAAGATTGACCTTTTGTCAAATCAAAGCCCAATCCTAGTATAAAAACATTATCTATAACAAATAATGTACCATTTTCAAGTTCAAATTTTCCATCATTAACTCCATAAATTAGATAATTAATAGAGCTACTTCTTAAACTTGAATAAAGAGAAAATATATACGATCCTAGGTAACGAAGAGATTAAAATATGTAATTAGTGTGTAAAATAATTAATTCCCATAAATTATATAGCCGAACATAAGCCATTAGCCATGGCTTAATTAGTCAAGAGAAGAAGAGGCACTGTCTTGGAAGCCATTGCGAAAGGAAGAGGTAGCAGCCAACAGAAGAAGCTTGCTGGCTATGACAATTGATCGAGGGGTGAACGCGAAAGCCGATAATTGTGTTCTCTATTATATAGAGGTGAATGCTGAGGAGGTGAAAGAATATATTTTTCGTTGATTTTGACAGAACAGGGAGAAAATAGTCAATGCAACCTAAAATATAAGATTAATCAATAAATAAAATAATTTCATAAAAGGGTTTGTTAATCTTTTTCTGGATAAAACGCCACCGCTCATTCTTCACCAGCACCCACCGACTCACTCTCACACCACACAACTGCGGCAAAGCAACAAACCGTCATCAGCCCTTCCCACTTCCGCAAAGCCCAACCACCTCATGGACCCTCACCCTTCCTTCCCAGCGAATCCCCAGTGGCCACCCACCCTACCTTCCTTTCCAAAATAACACTTTAAACTAAAATCATCAGCCACCGAAATCAGGATCAACAAATGAAAAAAAGTATGAAAGAAATCCTGAAATTCAGTAGCAGGGATGAAAATCATTGGGGGCTGTACTCCGTGAGGGGCTACGCTGGAAGTGGGGACGCGTGAGATGGTGGTGGGTGGATGCACGAGTTGGGTGGGTGGGTGCGTGCGGTGGTGAGAGTGGGGGTGCGAGGGGAGGGATAAGAAGAGATTGGGGAAAGGGAGGACAAAGAGGGATGGAGGTAGGAAAATGTGCATATAAATAGTCAAAAGGATTAAAAGAGGTATTCTATTACTCTGTATGAGTAGTGGGCAGATTTTAGTCACGTTTGTTTGTGTAATAGATAGATCACTATAACACAATACACTATGTTGAAATTATAATTGTTTGTTTAATAAAAGTTCGACAGAAAAGAGGGGAATGGAAATAGAGGAGCTCTGTTTTGTTTTGTTTATTCTGATTTGATTCATAAAAATGGTTGTAGGACATATGAAAACTCACTGTTTTCGTTTACATTTCTAAATCTTCCTTTGAATTCTTGAAAGCAAAATATGATTTATGTTTACATCACCGAAAAAAACTTATTGCAAACATATATATATACTCTAGCAATTTTAGAACCTTGCTCATTCTTTATTATACCAAGAATAAACACTTCACTTCATGTACTGATGTCTAACATCATCATTGAGAAGATTTAACAATAGAAATTTCAAAGCACACGAAAAACATAATGCTCAATGATGGTGGTTATAAGCAGTTTTCATGTTAATAATAACAACAGCTAGGGCAAATATGTTAAACAAAGACAATTTGTTAGATTTTATGTAGTAACGGTAGTGCTTTCCTGGTATAGATGTTTTTCAGTTGTCTATGTAGTAACATTCAGGCAAATTTCTTAGTCAATTTCATTCTCATATTTCATTTTAAGCTTCAAATTCTCCATTTTTCTATCCCCTTTATACTTGATTTGATGCCAACTTATCTCTTTGGAAACATGGACCTCAAGTTTTACTTCTTAGAAAAAAGTGAATAGGTTTTTGTAGGAACTTAGAAACAGAGTTGGTGTACATGGAGTGTTCAATTGAGCTCTGTTATGGCCTCCTGGATTTTGGAGCACTCTTGAGGGGAAAAGGACTTTGGCCGTATGGGTTTGTTTTTTTGCACTGCACGAATATCAATGAGTTTACTTTGGAATTCTCATGTTTTTCATTATAATTTTGGTTTCAAACTCAAATATGTCGTCAGTCACATATTAATTTGTATTTTCTACAGAGCAAGAGAAGCCTTGAATTTTGGGTTAAATATGAGATTGAACATCAATTTGATTTGTGTAATTGCCATCTTAATAAGTTGATACGAGTTCTTAATCTGTTTTGCTTGTGTTTCTTGATTTCACAGTTAAGAGTGTTTAGGTGAATATGGAATGGAGGATACTAAGAGAGGTGTCTCTAAGCGGATAGAATGAACATGTGGAATATTTGGTATCCCAGTCATATCCATGTTGACACATCTCATCTCTATTTCATTCTAAAGCTTTGAATTCCCTCTTCTTTATCCTTTTATCATGTACTCAAAATGGTAATTTAAAAAACAGAGTAGAAAAACTCAATGCTGATAGTGCAAATAATCCATTAACACAATCAAATTGTATCGTCTTGTTTGCCCAAAGTGTTTGGCAACTTGGAGAAATTGGAATACATAAAACAAATCCAAGTGAAACAGCAGCACAAATAAATAAACAGAGGGCGCTCCACGTTCAAACCAAATACGAAAATAATATTAGTTAAGATGGCAGAAAGAAAGTTCCTCTTCACCTGGAGGAAATGGAGTTGTGATGCATCACAAACTATTAAAAGGAATAACCTCAATCTTCTTTGGAGCTCCGCACATTCTGTAATCACAAAGCATATACCATTAATCTCTATCATTTATTCAAACTTATAATATAAACAATATCATAAATAGCATTACAAATCATCATATATATTAGTAGTAATATCTGTAAAAAAAAAAATATATATATATAGATATCAATCGCAATGTTGTAAGAGGAAAGAAAATGATTTTGTTAAAGAATAAATACCATATCTGTAAACATTTGCTTGATAGTGGAGTTGAGGTCCTCCTTCCAAAAATATTCTGGGTCATCCTCTCTCGTCAATTGTACTCTCTTTAGCAAAGGTGTGCTTAAGACTCCCTGAGAGAAGATCTTTAATTTTGGACATTGACTCACAATAACTTGCTCCAAACAAGGGAATTTGAAGGAACAATTGGTTGAGCAAAAGAATGTGAGGCTTGATAAACAGTAAAGCTCCAAAACTTTCAATTGGCCAAAAACAATCTCCTCTTCTCTGTCTCCCTCGTTGGCCATTACCTCTATCACTAGCTTGCAGTCTCTTATTGTCATTGTTGTGAGATTGACAAGAGCTTTGGCTGCTGAGCACGTAAATATGCTGACTAGTCCATCGCAGCTCCAAGTGTCCAGAGTTGTAAGCTTTTTGAAAGACATTGCGGTTGGCATCAAAATTATCAAACAATGGCATCTAACTACTTGTAGAGCTTGAAGATTTCGAAGAAATGTGTCCCCTCGTAAATCTTGTTTCCATATATGTCCTTGTTCATAGGGGAATAGCTCTTTGAAACTATTACCATAAAATGAAAGTGATTCCAAACAATTCAACCTTTGAAGGAAACCGGACAGAGAAGCAACATATTCATCATCAAAGTTACACAGCACAAGTTGTTTAAGTTTGCCAAAGCTCTCGGCTAGATCACTATGGAGGAATGTCAATCTGAAGTCATCTGCGTCTAAACCCAACACCTCCAAATTCGGTATGACCTGAAAATTGATGAACAAGCAAATAATTAGGTGTTAGCATTCACTCATCAACAAGTTCACCGATATACACTGAAAAATGTTACAATTTTTTCATATACATGGTATAGGTGTCACAAGTTATATACTGAAGAAGCAATCAGTATCATTATTGAGAATACAAGCTGCACTCAAACAACAAACAAATGCTGGATTCTGGACTGCTAATCACTGGTACTTTCTAACGAACTAAAACTGCAGAAGTTTGTTATGTTTCCCGCCCAAAATCAAGTTGCAAGTCAAGTGGCATAAGGTAGTTAGGCAAGTTGATCAAGTTGTCGAAGGTTGTTATGCAAGTTGGTCAACTTGCTGAACAAGTTGATTTACTTCCCAGCAAAATCAATGGCAGTCAAGAATTTTTTGTTTTTCTGTTACAGCTCAATGGTTGAGATCTTCTTCCATTTTTTGTTCAGTCATTTACAATATAAAAGAACGTCCCCTGTACTTGAAAACAATCAATGAAAAATAGTTGCCATTTCTTCCTTGTTTTCCTCTTTATTAAATTCTTAGATCACCAAACCTTCACTCTAAACTGCCTTCACAATCATTAATTAGTAGTACAACTAATTATAAGCAAGTAGAACCATATATAACCAGATCTTTAATTTGGAAATAATGTAAATGGAAATGCACAAGGCAAAAGGTCTTATCTACTTTTATGAGTCAAATTTTAATGCAGGTGCGGTTGATATTACCAACAAAATTTCTCCAAATGATTATGTTATTTATATATTTCAAATAAATAAATATGTTACAATGTTAATATACACTTCAAACAGGAATTACATAAATGAACAACAATTTTTATTCAACAAAATGAATAATATCTCACAGTTGAAACATTCAGTTGATTATTATACATCAACTCGATGGATTTAAAGAGAAAAAAGAATTTATTGTAACTAAGCAAAAGGAAAGTGATTCTTAGTTTATTTTCATTTGCAACAAAAACACTAATGTCCTTATGAATTGGAAACTGAAATTGAATGACGCTTAGTTTAAATCTTAATTTTCATTTGGGGTACTATATCATACTAAAAGGTGCAAAACCAAATAAAAGTATTTATGTTATACTACATAAATGGAAAATTGACAATCCCATAGTATTTGTGCACACATATAATCAGAATAAGCGATGATTAGATTAATTTGAACAATCATAAACATGTTGCATTTTTTAGTGAGTATGGATGAAACTGAAATCATAATACCTTTTCTAACAGAAAAATGGCAGGTTGGCTTTCCCCATCGTCTTTCCTTTGGAAGCTAGGAAATTCTGAAGCATATATATTTATCTTCTTGCAACCCTTCACAACCAAACCATTTAGCATCGGCCAATCTATTGTATGCAACCCCGAGTAGAACCATTTCAGTTCCGGTAAATTATCAAGATGGATGTACGTTAATTGTGGAAACAAAAATCTAGGGGCCCTCTTAACTTCCTCCTTGGAAACAATTTCCTCTAGTCCACAAGAAATTATGTATAGCATTTTAAGTTGCATGAGACCAGTAGCTATAGAAACTGGAAAGAGACTTTTCATACTCCAACAATTCGTAATAGTAAATCTCTCTAGATTGTGAAAGGTGAGAAGTCCGTGAGAATTAGATGGTACAATAGTCTTTAACTTTTCACAGAATTCAACTCTCACTTCTTTTAGTTCACGAAAGGATTCCGCATGGAATTGTTGGTTGTGCCATATCAATTGCAAGTTATCCAAGTGTAAGAGTACCATCACCTCCAAGTTTGGGAAAGCAACCTGTAGCAAGCATTTGATCGATCATGTAAATATTGGGGCATTTATATATGACTTAGAACAAAAAAGTGTTTAGTCAGGTTGAACAGTTGTCAAACCAAATCAAATCTTGAGGTTTGTATGGAACAAGAATAGAACACCAATATTTTGACGTCTTAGAGAACATAGAGTTTTACATTAAAATAATTAAATGCAAAGATCATAGTTTCAAACTAAGATTGTTGGACATGATATCAAAATTAAAAAGATAAAAAGGTATTTTGCCATCTTAGAAAGCACGGACCTAGATGATAAAACTAGCTAATACCAAACTTCTGTCATCTATGCATAAAACGAAAATTTCTTCCTATTGGAGTAATTCATGATAATAATGTAACACTGGTAACTTTTAAAGGATGTTATAATTGAAAGGATAAAAAATTCTTGAAATAAAAATGCATCTTGCAAAATGTGAGAAAATAATTTAAGAAAACCCAACCTTTTCACTGAAAAGGGGTGGCGTATAATCAGAACGGTTCTTGTCCTTCAAATAAGTGAAAACAAACGACTCCATCTTTGGACAATTGGCTATAGTAATACTTTTCAAGGAAGGACATTCTAGATCGTTAGTTCCTGAATAGAAGTTTACCAAGTCAGGCAATAGCTCAAGAACAATGGACTTCAGATGAGGGATGATAATTTTATCAATGTCTGCCTTCTGTTCTTCATCCTTCATAATGATTTCTTCTATCAAAACACAATTTTTTACTTCAATCTCTTGGAGCTTATCAAGGCCCAAGATTATAGATGTAGTAAATAAATATCTCAAGCTGCCACAATTGTGAACTTTCAGTGATTTCAGGTTGTTGAAGCCCAAAATTTCTTCCTCATTGTTCTTTAATGTCTGTCCATCTATATCAAATAAATCTTTCAAAGAATGGCAATTGCTTACCTCCAACGTTTCTAGATTTTTTAAATCGTACAATACATGGGAGGGAAAAGAACTTGACATATCAGAAACCTCATCCAATACTAGTTGCTTTACATTGCAGAATAAACCCACTGGCAATCGGCCGTTCCATATTTTTTCCCTTAATGTGGGGAATTCAGAGAGTTTTAAATATTCTAGGTTGCGGAAACCAATCTGTAAAATCCAAAATATTAGGTTAAAACATGGCAACGTCAATATTTTGAATTTTGAAAGACTAAAACGTACAAAAGTATTTTAAATTTAACATAATGAATATTTATATATGAATGCCAATGAAATATTAATATTGAATGTATTACCTCATAATTAACAAATTTCATGTTGATGTAATAAGGAAAAAAAAAAAAAAAAGACATCCCTGTTCTATTATTATAAAAACATAAGTAGTCACATCCATCGGAATCCAAAGTTGCCCTTAAGGAAAAAGATTAAAAACTAAAAAAGAAAAACAAAATTCTAATACATAAATGTAACAACACTTTGTACTTCTTTATAGTTTTAATATGTGCCCCTCCATGATAAGACCACCTGAAAGTTTGACACAAAAAACTATGGAACTATTTGAAATCTTATGCTGCTGCTAATTAGAGAGGAACCAGATAAAATAGCCACTACATAGCTGTGAATATATAATAACAACAAAATGAAAAAATAGTACAAAATTATAAATCATATTATAATAATCTTTTTTCATGCAATTTTGCACAACAAATATCATTTAGTTTCGTCTTTGTAATCTACTTTGAAACTGTGTAAGAAAAAAAATGTACATGGTCCGAGTTGTAAGAGTTCTAATATAAATTTAACCAAGGCATAATGACCCTTATAGAGTAGACTGAGAAAAACTAGATCCCAAATCATAACACAAAATAAATGTTCAAAAACAACTTAGTGAAAATTTTGAACAAGTATCAATGTACGCTTTTCAAACTTGCTTAGCATGTAATTGATTTGTATATGCCATCAGTAGATTGAGATTCGTGGAGTTTGGAAACTTTTCATCCTAGTCTATAAAAGATAATAGCTCTTGTAGTCATGATTTTGGCACTATTGCATTAATCTCTATCATGAATTCAAAATTATAATATAAACAATATCATAAATAGTATTACAAATCATCATATATATTAGTAGTAATATCTGTAAAATATATATATATATCAATAGCAATGTTCTAAAAGGAAAGATAATGATTTTGTTAAAGAATAAATACCATATCTGTAAACATTTGCTTGATAGTGGAATTGAGATCCTCCTTCCAAAAATATTCTATGTCATCTTTTTTGGTCAATTGTACTCTCTTTAGCAATGGTGTGCATAACTCTCCCTGAGAGAAGATCTTCAATTTTGGGCATTGACTCACAATAACTTGCTCCAAACAGGGGAATTTGAAGGAATGAGTGACAGAGCAGAAGAATGTGAGGCATGATAAACAGTAAAGCTCCAAAACTTTCAATTGGCCAAAAACAATCTCTTCTTCCCTGTCTCCCTCGTTTGCTATTACCTCTGTCACTAACTTGCAGTCTCTTATTCTCATTGTTGTGAGATTGGCAAGAGCTTTGGCTACTGAGCATGCAAGTATGTTGACTAGTCCATCGCAGCTCCAAGCGTCCAAAGTTGTAAGATTTTTGAAAGACATTGCGGTTGGCATCAAAATTGTCAAACGATGGCATCTAACTACTTGTAGAGTTTGAAGATTTTGAAGAAATGTGTCCCCTCGTAAATCTTGTTTCCATATATGTCCTTGTTCATAGGGGAATAGCTGTTTGAAACTATTACCAACAAAAGAAAGTGATTCCAAACAATTTAACCTTTGAAGGAAACCAGACAAAGAAGCAACAGATTCATCATCAAAGTTACTCTGCCAAAGTTCTTTAAGTTTGCCAAAGCTCTCAGCTAGATAACAGTGGAGGAATGTCAATTTGAAGTCATGTGCATCTAAACCCAACCCTTCCAAATTCGGTATGACCTGAGAATTGATGAACAAGCAAATAAGTAGGTGTTAGCATTCACTCATCAACAAGTTCACCAATATACACAGAAAAATGCTACAATTTTTTCATATATATGGTACAGCAAAATCAATGGCAGTCAAGAATTTTTTGTTTTCCTGTTACAGCTCAACGATTGAGATCTTTTTCCATTTTTTGTTCAGTCTCATTTACAATATAAAAGAAAGTCCCCTGTACTTGAAAACAATCAATGAAAAATAGTTGCCATTTCTGCCTTGTTTTCCTCTTTTTTAAATTTTCAGATCACCAAACCTTCACTCTAAACCGCCTTTACAATCATTAATTAGTGGCACAACTAATTATAAGCAAGTAGAACCATATATGTAATGTAAATGGAAATGTACAAGCCAAAAGGTCTTATCTACTTTTATGAGCCAAATTTAATGCAGAAAATCAGAATTTGGTTTATGATGTGTGCGGTTGATACTACCAACAAAATTTCTCCAAATGATTATGTTATTTATATATTTCAGGTAAATAAATATGTTACAATGTTAATATATACTTTAAACAGGAATTACATAAATGAACAACAATTTTTAATCAGCAAAATGAATAATATCTCATAGTTAAAACATTCAGTTGATTATTATACATCAACTCGATGGATTTAAAGAGAAAAAAGAATTTATTGTAACTAAGCAAAAGGAAAGTGCTTCTTAGTTTATTTTCATTTGAACAGAAACATTAATGTTCTTACGAATCGGAAACTGAAATTGATTGACGCTTAGTTTACATCTTAATTTTCATTTTGGGTGCTATATCATACTAAAAAGTATGAAACCAAATAAAAGTATTTATGTTATACTATGTAAAATGGAAAATTGGCCATCCCACAGTATTTGTGCACATATATAATCAGAATAAGCGATGATCAGATTAATTTGAACAATCATAAACATGTTGCATTTTTTAGTGAGTATGGATGAAACTTAAATCATAATACCTTTTCTAATAGAAAAATGGCAGGTTGGCTTTCCCCATCATCTTTCCTTTGGAAGCTAGGAAATTCTGAAGCATATATTTTTATCTTCTTGCAACCATTCACAGCCAAACTATTTAGCATTGGCCACTCCGTTGTATGCAACCCCGAGTAGAAACATTTGAGTTTTGGTAAATTACTAAGTTGGAAGAATGTTAATTGTGGAAACAAAAAATTAGGGGCCCCATTAACTTCCTCCTCAGAAACAATTTTCTCCAGCCCACAGCAGACCAATTGAAGGTTACTAAGTTGCACGAGACCAGTAGCTATAGTAACTGGAAAGAGACTTTTCATACTCCAACAATTTGTAACAGTCAATCTCTCTAGATTGTGAAAGGTGAGAAGTCCGTTAGAATTAGATGGAACAGTAGTCTTTAAACTTTCACAAAATTTGACTCTCAATTCTTTTAGTTTGCAAAAGGATTCCACATGGAGTTGTTGGTTGTTCCATATCAATTGCAAGTTATCCAAGTGTAGAAGTGTCATCACCTCCAAGCTTGGAAAAGCAACCTGTAGCAAACAATTCATAATGTCACTAGTTTTGTGTAAAAGGCCCACAGTCTCACAATGAGAAAGAGGTCCAAATATTGTGTAAGTTTGATATGCTCTCAAAACCCAAAAAAAGGTTAGAATGCAAAGGCAACATAATTTTTTAGTATAAAGATAAATCACCTTTTCGTCAAAGAGAGGGTTTATATCTATGAAGTAGTTCTCCGAGTTCACTTCTTCTTCATGTTCTTCTCTCACAATGTTTGGATAAAAAGATTTGCAGAAGAATGTCTTCAAATTAGGGCAACTATCAATTTGAAGTTCATTTAAAGAGGGGAATTCGATTGAATTCCCGATGCCAAAACTTACAAGTTTTGGTAGAACTTCAAGCTTCAGGTAGAATAGTTTAGGAAAACTCATATCAATTATCTTTTCTTCTCCTTCTTCCCCTTTTGAGTCAATTATTACTTTCATTGACTTACAATTGCCTATCACAAGCTTATGAAGTTGCTTAAGACTTTTGACCATAGAGGATGTAAACAAAAATTTCAAGCCATTACACTCCTCCACGGTTAAGCTTTTTAAGCATTGACTATAAGAAAACATTGCGAGAGGTTGATCAAGCCACATATTCTCAATATTAATTGAGCACAGTTTCAAGTTCTCCAATCTTGGAAAGACAACCTGCAGAAACAAACCTTGTCTGTAAACATAACTTATAATATTTACATAAAAAAATAAAAAAATAAAAGATGAAAAATACAAAACATACCCTCGTGTCAGATCCAATCTTTATGAATTGTGGTAGACATTGTAGTATTAGAGAAGACAATTGATTGAACTCAATCATATCATCTGTTTCAATTTCATTACCATAATCGTTACTTTCTTCACCAAAAATCTCTTTTAGGTTCTTACAATCAGTCACTTCAATTTCTTGTAGCTGAGTAAGGTTTTTTGCCACGAAGGATCCAAAGAGAAACTCCAATCTATCACATTTTTCTATTTTCAGTATCCTTAGTTTGCTGAAAGACCCTGCATTGAATTGGCCATGACATATCTTCTCCAAATTAATCAAATTACGAAGGACCAAGGACTCCAACTTTGGAAACGAAAGTTTGCCAGTAAATGAGTTAACAATATACAAAAGCTCGAGACCATCTTGTACAAGCAGATGCTTTAAATGTGGAAAACCATCCTCATGTAGTTCATAAAGAATATTTCTTACGCCATTCATTTCATCCAGATACAGATCTTCAACTCTCTTCAACAAAGTTCTAACCCAATGCTCCAGACAATTATTTGCATTGATCTTGAGTTTTAACATTCTTGAAGTTGAAAGGTCATATTTAGAGGACCAATTCCATTTGTCTCCTATAAATATTTTATAACTATTCAACTTCTCAAAGAACATGTCTCGTGGCATAACCTGGACATCCTGAATGTGAAGATGTAAAGCTCTTAGGTTAGACAACCGCTTCAACTCACCAAGACTAGCATTCCTTCTTCGTCCTTGACTACTGGCTCCATCAGCCTCCCATTGAACAAAGCTATTGCCCATATATAGTTCTTCTAGCCCTGACAAGCTTGAAATGACATTTGGAGCAATTACTTTAAGCTTTAAACAATTGCTCAAATCTAATAACTTCAAGTGCGTCAACTGTCCAATCTCACTGGGCAACTGTTCTATATCAGAGTCCAAAAAGCTAAGAATCTCCAATGTATTTAGTTCTCCAATTATTGCTACATCTCCTAGCATGCAGCCATCCAAACACAATGTTCGAATGTTCTTTAGGCAACAAAGAGATGGAGGTAATGACAAAAAATGTATTCCGGTCAAATCTAAAACTTTGATTTCTTTCATCCCTTCAAAAAAGATATCAGGGACTTGAAGAGATCGGTTTCTAGTATACAGCAGAAAGAGCATGAGGTCCGGACATTCCAACCTTTTAGGAAGCTCATAAGAAACTTTTCTGTAAGGCAGAGATATAGCGGTTGCTTTTTTGGATATTTTCTTCTCCAAACCAGTGGCATTTTGAATATTAAACATAAACTTTGAGGAAGCAATAGTTACAGCAACAGCATGAATGACGTCGTGCATTTTAACATGATCGTTACTGTCACCATCCAACAACAAACATGAACCTTTGAGATGATTTATCAACGAATGCAATCTATTCCTTCCTTCTTCCAATGTATCCACATTTTGAAACAAGCCCCAACCAAAAGCATATTTCAGCAAGTCAGCAATAAAAATATTATCACCTTCAGCAAGTAGACCACAAAGTAGAAATAGCGACTGTGCTTCCTTATTTTTCAAAAAATTGTAACTCAGTTCTATAGTAGAGTACAAAGTATCCTCCATACCTGGAGTGCATCTTGGGTTAGACTTTTTGAGCTGATTCAGAGCATCTTCCCAAGTATAAAGACTCTCATCTCTCAGTGCATTTGCAATTGCTGAAATTGCCACGGGCAAACCTGCACATTTTTTTACAATCTCAGTTGCTATAGGTTGGAAGTCAGATTTTTCTGCCAAATCACCCACAATCTTCACAAACAAATTCCATGCGTCTTCATCAGATAAAGGAGGAACATGGATGTTCTTCTGAGTGTTCATATCCTTGGATAATACGTCTTGTTTTCTAGAAGTTAACAATATTGTGCATCGCTTGGTCTTGTCATCATTTCTTTCTCTCTCAGCATCTCCGAAAGGAATTCCAATGGCATCAAAGTCAAGCTTAGTCCAAATATCATCTAATATTAGAAGTACATTCTTCTCCTTCTTTATCTTGTTACGTAGTAGACCAACTCTCTCATATTCACCCTCCAGCTTAAATTCCAGGCCTAACTCAGAAGCAATATTTTCTTGAATTTTTTTGTAGTCTGGGTTTTGTGTCACCTCAGCGATGACCACCTCATCAAATAACTTGTTTTCCTTGGCCTGCCAAGCTATTTTTTTCACCAGCGTGGTTTTACCCACCCCTCCCATCCCATACACCCCAATCATGTTAACATTAACATCCTTCAATGTGTCCATAATTTCCTGCAAAACTTGCATTCTAGAATCAAAGGCCTCGAAGCCTCTAACATACATGGATTCTGTCCTCTGTAAAGCGGGACGGTAAGAAACACTATTGAAGTCCCCCTTTCCGCAGAGATCGGTGCCATCCATTTTGGCCTTCATTGCTTTTTTGCCAAGCCTGTAACGTTGAATCAAATTAGGACATGACCCCAATTTGAAACAGCCGCCCTTGTAAGCTTTATCTTCATCCTCAATGATGGATTTTGCTACCCCTTCAGTGAACTCATCCACGTCAATCAGCCATTTTGTAACAACTTCATAAATCTCTTCCCCCCGTCTTTCAGCAGACTCTACAGGTCTCTGCACCATTTCTTTTTTATCTCTGATCTCCTGAACTTGATTCTTGAGGCCGTTGATGTAGTTCTGGTACTTGAGCACATAAGAGATCTGCTGTTTAAGCAAACCATATATATCTGATGTAGCCTCTTCCACAACTTTAGAGGCACCAGCCAGAGCTAATTCTTGAGCCATTGCCTATTTCTTGTGAGATGTTTATGAACACTGGATATAAAGAAAAAAGTGAGAAACGGTTGATAGGAAACAAAGAAAAAGAAACAGAGTTACCAAACAAAACACTTACAAGGAAAGCTGGGTAAACAGAATCTAGCTTTAAGCAAACAGATCTCTGCTAGACAAGTGCACTTGGAGCTATATCTCTCTCAGAGCTGCTCAAGGACCAGTAGTTGTGTGTTTGATTATCTTTTCTGCGAGCAAGAATCAAACAGACATGTAGTTATTAATCCCATACATCTATTAATATATATATTTTTTCTATTAATTTCAAGCTGAAAATAATTTATAACCACTCCATGGCCTCTATGATAATGTTTTTGGTATTGTTGTATTGGAAATTATATGCAGTATTAAAAACATGATTTCTCTGATGGCCATGATTTATGAATATTATGTGCAGATAAGAAATTAATATTAATAAAAATAGGGTAATCTTTAATTAATTACATATTTAGAGATTCCAATACTCTTCGTAATAAAAGTGAAATCAAAGGTTAACTTATGTAAATCTGGTGTACTAGTATTGTAGCTTTTAAGTAGACAACTGAAAACTGAAGCGTCTTACAATCCTCGACACATTGTTGATTCATTATTAATTAGGCCGAACAGTAGGGGAATTTATCTCACTACTTAGTAACTTAATATCTTTTTTTTTTTTTTTTTTTTTTAAAGCAGTTTTGTTTTATATTTAGACAAATTTCTCTAATCCAAGAGCTAGCACGTTCGTCCAACGGGTTCTACTTAAACTTAAGTGGGACAGTTAAGTATGCAACAGCTGAATCAAGTAATTCTATATCTTGTTTCTATCTATCTTAAAACCTTATTTAGCCTATGAATGAGGCAGTTAACACTAATTTTGGTACACTCACTAACTACTGCTAATCATCTTAAAGGAAGCGACATATTTATGAATACTGAATATAAAGATAAAAGTGAGTAAAATAAACAGAGTTAATAAGCAAAATACTTACAAGGAAAGCTCAGTAAACAGGATCTTAGCTTTAACCAAACAGATCTCTGCTGTCAGTATCAGAAAAGTTGAGAACAATGCTGGATTCTATCTCTTTTTTTTTTTTTTTTTCAAGTAAATTTATGGATACTGAATATAAGTAAATGTAAATAAAGTACAGAGAATTGAAAATGAAAACAGTAGTAAAGAAAAAACGCAGGAGAAGGATAAGAGTAAAGCAAGTGCAGTTTAATGGCTTAATCTGAGAGTAAGAGCAAAGTATTCAAGGAGCAGATTGAGTGTTTGTTTCTCTTCTTTGTGAGCAAGAATCAGCAACAAAGATTAATAAAGTCTTTGTTTAATTTAAGAAACAACTCTATATTCATACAAAAAGGTCTCGTAGGAATGGATTTTGGAGAAATGATGTTTACCGAGGATTCAACGGTCAACTAACAAATATTTGTATAATTTAACACAATTTGAACTATATAAAATTATAGTACAGGTAAGGAGGAAAGCATGTATAATTTATATGAATAAAGAATCACCACTATAATAATACCTGTAGAACAGTGGACCAGTCAAATGAAACTTTACTTTGAGCAAATAAAATCACTTATAAAATTATGAGAAATAATATATAATATTGAATTTGAAACAATCTTAGAGAGTAATAGAAACTAAACAGTAAACAATCACACCCAAATAATGTAAACAATAAAGAGAAAGTACATATGCGATTTACTCTTATTCAACTAAAAAAAATTACGTTTAGTAGAGTTAATATTAATAATTAAAATATATCATCATCTCTCCTGTTACAATAAATGTATATACATATGATTTGTTATATCACTCATACAAGAGAATAATAAATTTATATCCTCAGTTTAATGAAAAAAATCATGTGACGGCAACCGACAAATGCCTTGGTGCAAGAAATGAACTTGGAGAAAGTGCAATTACCTAACCTAACGCGTGAATAATAGTGAGCTGATCTGTACAATGCATAAACAAATTGAATTATCATAATATAAGATACCAAACAAGCGTAGATTAAGGATCTAACACATAAAGATCAAACCCTACCAACCTTTAGTTATTTTCTCATTTTAGTGATTTCAAAGACAGTCAAATCTTTTAATCTAAAGCTTCAAATTCCTCTTCTTCATCCTTTTAAGGTGGAGTTTTATGAGTTACAAATACACATCCTAATACAAATGCTTCCTAATATGTTCATCTTGTTGAGTTACACTTCTATATATTCTTTTAAATTCTTTAAGTCAGAGTCATTCTTCGCAAATTTTAAAAATTTTACCATGTACTATGTACTATGGTGATAAAAAAATTTAAAAATTGCTTCAGAGTCATTCTTCGCAAATCAATTTGAGGGTTATTATTATAAAAGCACAAACTCTACTCTCTCCACCAATAAGCTCTCAACAGCTATCATCTCTCAAATTGAAAATTCTGAAATGCGGAAAATTTTTATTTTAAAATGGGAATCTACAACAATTGTTTGGGCCTTGGCTAACAGAGTGAGAGAGAGACTTGATTGGATTAAAGTGATTCTTCCTTGTTATTGGGTTTAGAGGTTAATACGATCCATAAATCTAAATACTACCTTGCCTTGGAGAGTGGATGTAGGTCTTGAGTGCTGAACCACTATAGTTGATTGTCTCTTTTATTTTTCTTGTTTTTCTCTTTATCTTGATGTCTATTGATTGTTTTCTGGTTGATTGTTTCTTAATCTTGTTGGGATTGTTCATCTGAGAGCATAATTTTATTATTTTTGATCCAAGAAACTCTACCAGAGAGTAATAGTATTAGTAGATTGATAAAGTCTTTCTTTAATTAATTATTTAAGAAAGAACACTATCTTCATAAAAAAAATATAAAGACAAAAATGCCTCGTAGGAATGGATTTTGGAGGCTTCAAGGGTCAAGCAACAAATAATTGTTTAATAAGGGGCTCAACTTTATAGGTAATGCTGGATTAAATTATTACAATTTTAAGTATATAAAATTATAATACAGGTAAGCATGTTTAAATATGTATTACAGGTAAGCATCAATAATTGGTATGAATAAAGAATGACCAATATAAACCATTCTTTAATAATACCAGTAGAACAATAGACAGAAAACAGGGGAATGGAAATAGAGGAGCTCTGTTTTGATACATAAAAATGGTTGTAGGAAATAGGCTTTGCTTAATAATAGCACTATAAATTGTCCATGAGAAGACCATAACTTTGTCACGTGAAAGTAACCAACAAATGCGCTGGTGCATGTAATAAGAAAGCAAGAAATGAACTTCGAGAACGTGTAATTCCCTAAGGCATCAATAATAGTGAGAGGACCTGTACCCTAAAGCATAAAAAAATTGAACTAAACTTTGATTATTATAATACCAATGTTCTTCACACGAAGCAAGCATACATTAAGGATCTAACCATTGCCCCTTCTATGATTAATCACTTGGATCTCGATTTAGAGTTATCTGTAAAGGGATATAGTTGCCTCCAGGAAATGACAAAATAGTTTTGAGAGAGAGAGAGAGAGAGCAATAATTGAGTATGAAAACAACTACCAATTGAGTAAAGTAGATTTAATGAATCAAGTAAAGTAAAAACTTTAATCAAAGTAGGTGGTCGTGACAAACGTGGGAAGTGGAAACAGAGGCCCATTAGTCAACAAGAAGGAAGACCAAGACTTTACTAATTGTCATTTTAATCTTAGTTTTAAAGCGCTTCATGCATCATCATCATCATGCTTTCGAGAGAAGGACTTAAATTTACCATCATACACCTGATCAATCAAGTCTCAAGTTTAAAAAAGAAAAAGAAAATTGTTTGCTCTGTTTTTAGATTCTTATAAGATGAAGTTTTTGTTTCTTGATTTCACAGTTCAGTTTTTAGGTGAATGTCGAACCAAATACGAAGACGATATCAGTGAACACAGCAGAAACAATATGATGAGAATATTGACAGATTTCTTGGTTAATTTGATTCTGAAATACTGGTTTTCAATATTTATCTTATGCTTGTATCCACATTATATATTATTCCCTTTGAGTAAGTTTGTTATAATCATGTAAACTATCACTAGAATTCTTATTTTTTTTAATATTATGGTACAGTCAAAGAAAGCATCCCAACAAAGAAAATTTTATACATAGAATAATAGAAATTTATCAAAAAGATTCATGAAAAAAGGGAAAAGTATCATAGTGCTGCCTTTTCTGTAGGCCATGTGTCGAGTTACAAATATACATGCTACAAGGAGAATGCCATGGGTCAAGAATGGAGAGGTCTTGGTGTTATGATGTGGTCAATATTTGTATATGTGGTGTTATGATGTGGTCAATATTTGTCTATGTGGTGGATGGCACAGGTTTTTGTAGGAATTTAGAAACAGAGTTGGTGGACATGGAGTGTTCTCTTGAGCTATGTTGTCGCCTCCTGGGTTTTGGGGCACTTTTGAGGGAAAAAGTGACTTTTGAGCTCTGTTGAACTGCTTGTATAGAATGAAGCTGTTGTTTGATTTTTCCTGTGTTTCTTGATTATCAAATTTTTTTCATTCTGGCACATCCTTCTATAAGTTACAAATATATCCTAATACAAATGCTTCCTAGTATGTTCATTTTGTTGAGTCACGCTTCTACATGTTCCTTTAAATTGTTTAAATCAGATCTCACTTCTCGCATGTATTGCTTCGTAAATCAATTTTTAGAACTTGCTTTAAGCAAATAGATCTCTGCTTTGTGAGAGTAATGGCTTAATCTGAGAGTAAGAGCAAAATTATTCAAGAAGCAGATTGAGTACTTGTTTCTCTTCTTTTTGATCGATAATAAGCAACAAAGATTGATAATGTGTGGAATTGTAATAGTATTAGTAGATTGATAAAGTCTTCCTTTAAGAAACAACACTATATTCATAAAAAAATATAAAGACAAAAATGCCTCGTAGGAATGGATTTTGGAGGCTTCAACGGTCAAGTAACAAATATTTGTTTAATAAGGGGCTCAACTTTTCAGCTAATGCTGGATTAATATATTACAATTTGAAGAACATAAAATTATAATACAGGCAAGCACGTTTAAATATGTAGTACAGGCAAGCATGTATAATTTATATGAATAAAGAATGACCATTATAAACTATTCCTAAATAATACCAATAGAACAATAGACAGAAAACAGGGGGAATGGAAATAGAGGAGCTCTGTTTTGATAGATAAAAATGGTTGTAGGAGATAGACTTTGTTTAATAATAGCACTATAAATTGTCCATGAGAAGACCATAACTTTATCACGTGAAGGCAACCAACAAATGCGCTGATGCATGTAATAAGAAAGCAAGAAATGAACTTGGAGAACGTGCAATTCCCTAACGCATCAATAATACTGAGAGGACCTGTACCTTAAAGCATAAACAAACTGAACTGAACTTTGATTATTATAATACCAATGTTCTTCACACCAAGCAAGCGTACAGCTATCTTTTAAAATGGGAATCTAGAACATGTATTTGGGCTTTGAGGATATTTTGTTTGCTGAAACAGGCCCATTTCATTTCGGCCCTTTTCATTATCCCCCGCTCTCTCTCGCAGCTCCTTTTGGTTAATGTTTGAATCCGAAGTAATGGCTGTACAGTTTGGTATGGAACATTTCAGGTGATTACTTCTTTGCATGAAAACATTGACGTATGGTTTATCCTTATGTTTTTTAAAGGATTTAAATGCTTTGTTACTCTAGTCTATGATTCTTAATTTCAAATGTTGCCTCTTTTACATATTACAAGATGAGTTTCAGTCTTTATGCCTTGAAACTCAGGTATATTTCTATTCATTTCTTTGGTCTGCGTCTAGATGTGGCCAATTCAATTACTAATTAAATTCATTCCTTTTGATTTTATGAATTTAATTGGTTGGGCATTCTAATGTTGAATTAAATATGATTTTGAAGGTGGGAAACACTCTTGATGCTGTGGAGCAACTTGTGGAAGGACAAGGTCTGGATCCATTTGTCTTCAGATAAGTAGGTCTATCTAATCCCTTGATGGCATGCAAATACTTGTTTAACTGATAAACTTTTATTGCAATATTCACTATTTGTAATAGATGTTTTTGTCATATCATTGTATGCTTAAGCTGCATATTTTAAGCTGCTCAAACCAATACTGCTTGATTTTATATGGTCATTTGGAAAACTATTACACTTGAATTCATACACAGGACATTAACAAGAACGAGTGAAATGATTTTACTTGTGATGTCTTCTGTATTGGAGCTCTAGTCTTATCATATTATTTGAAAAGGGCAGTGTGCAGGTTGGCTTCTAGACAGTAGTTGTTTGGTTTTGCAATTCATTAATTCTTAACTTGGTGGATAATTAGAAGCATTTTAGAATTCATTGTTTCATGTTACTTTTAAGGTTTAGAATGTTTATTTTGTTTTATTGAGAGGACCTTGTGGATACTTGAAGCTCTACAACCGTTTCTCTCGACATGGTCAGAGCTCAGTACTTGATGTACTTATCATCTTTATGTTTAGCACTAGATTTGCCTACTCCTCCCTCTAAATTAAGAATATTCTCTGCAATTATTTTTCTGGATACATTAGTTTCCACGTCGAAGCCAAAACTTTTGAGTTGTGGTAGGCATTTCAACTTCAGGTAATGCAATTGGGTGAACTCAACCTTTCTGTTGCTTTCTGTCTGGTGGACATGATCCTCAAGCGCTTTAGCAAAAATTTCCTTTAGCTTCTTGTAATCAGTCACTTTAATTCCTTCAATCTGAGAAAGTTTTTCAGCCATGGAGATAGAGAAGAGATGCTCCTACGTATCACATTCTTTAAGATTCAAATTTCTTAATCTACCAAAAGACTCGGCATGGAGTTGACCATGGCATATCTCATGACATCTGGTGACATTGCTTAAAGTTGTAAACATAATCTCAAATCTAGCAACTTCAGACGAGTCAATTGTCCTATTTTCTCTGGGCAACTCTTCTCGTCTACAGGAGTGGCCACAAGACTAAGAATCTCTAACTGCTTAAGCTCTCCAACTTTTGCTATATCTCCAAGCAGGCAGTTGTCCAAACACAATATGTGAAGGCTTTTTAGACAAGGAAGAGATAAAGGTAGTGACAATAGATGAATTCCAGTCAAATGTAATACTTTGAGCTCTTTCATCTCTTCAAAAAAGAGGTATGGGATTTGTAGAGATTTGTTATCCATGTATACAAGAAAGAATTTGGGTTTAGGACATTCCAAATTCTCGGGAAGCCCATCATATATATATATATATATGTGTGTGTGTGTGTGTGTGTGTGTACACTAGGAATCTAATAAATTAAGTCAGCTAGCTTCAAATAATGTGTTTAACTAAAGGATATATATCATTTAAGATACAATGTTTTCATAAACAGTTTATCTATATATAAAAAATGTAGTGCAGAATCGACTAGAGTTGACTGGAAGCTAGGGGCTCAAGCCCTAGAGTGGCTTTCCCTAGCTGTTAGAGTGAAGAGAGTAAACGTGAAAAGAAATTTGACGAATAGATTTATCTACTAAGCCAACTAAAAAAGGTTAGATTTCAATTTAACTCTTAAGAAAATAATTATTTCAAACATGGAATTCATATTCTTTCCCATAGTTTCCTACAATTGTTTCGAATAAATTCCAGGCATCTTCATAAGATAGAGGACTAACCATAATACTTTGCATTGCCTTTGCTCAATTTCATTCATTCCTATGCTTCTTCTCTCAACATCCTTGAAAGATATTCCAATGACTTCCATGTAATTTTTGTCCAAATATTATCTAATATTATAATTACTTTTTCCTTTTTTCAACTTGTTACGTTTTCCATCAATTCTTTGAAATTCAATCTCCTTGTCAAATTCCAACCTCAAATCATGATCAATTCTTTGAAAATGTTATTGTATTATTATATTTGGGTTTAATTCATGTTAATTATATCATTATATTTGGATTTGAGCGCACGGTGTAATCTAGGATTTCCTAATTGTTTTATCAAAATCACTTAATTGAGTATATGTATTTTTTAATAATTTTCTTTTATTTTATTTTGAATGCAAGGTATGTAGTGTCAATAGTTTAATATCTTCATCACCAAAATGATTTCACAACTCATGCGTGAAAAAAGACCACAAACTCTATTATGATACTACAAATAATGCATTAAAATGGAAATTCACAATCACTCTATTGCAAAATTACAATCTGATGCATTTATTTAAAAAAAAAAAAAAAAAAGTACACTAACCATTTGTATAATTAACAATCTGTACTATATGAAAAATTATAATACAAATACACGTAAGCATGTTTAATAGTTTGATCTATATTAAAAAATGAACTTTAGACGATAACATAATCCTAAAGTCTTAATGGTCTACATGAAATGGGTCAGTAAGTGGGCTCAAAAACCCAACTCATTTTCTTGATTCTATGAAGCCCGCATCTATAATTTTAGGCCGAATTTCTGGCAAATATTAAACTCCGAGACTTGATCTATATACCCAAATTGGCAAGGATGAGACAGCCCACAGTCCAATATTTTATTCTCTTTAGGAGTCACAATTCTTGGATTCAAACATTTGTATTCCATTAACTGATTATATTATTCAAATTGAATTAGTAATATTATCTTAATTTCTTTAAATATAAGTTTTGATGAAACTTTTAGAGTTCTTCTTGGATACTTCTTCTCCTTTAGGAGTCTCCTTTTAGAGTTGCATGTGAATGAATGAACATGAATCTCATTGTCATACAATGAACTTTCCAAAACCAATGAATCTTAGTGTTCAATGATTCAAACAATATAAATTCATCATGCATATATATATATATCATGAAGTTAAATGATGATTAATGGATCAAAAGTGATAACTTGAAAATTTTAAGATAAGAAAATGAAAATGGAATTCTCATTTTTTTTTTTAATTATAATTTTGATTACAAACTCAGAGATGCCACCATTCACACAAAATTAAAAAAAACAAAATATTTTAGGTGATGAAAAAAAAGGGGGACATGAGACAAATATATAAATTAAATTTTATTTATTAATGGGATGTTAGAATAATATCAATAAAGGATCATATCATATAAGAACTAAGAAGGTCACTGGAATGCTAAGGAAAAAGGATTATTTGGTTCACCATCATCACTCTTAAACAAAATTCAGTTCTTCCCTCTCCTCTACAAGCAAGCAATATTCACTATTTGGTTTCTAACTAGGCCAAAATGTCAAGGAGAGGCGGCTGAACAGGTTTTATCTAAATTAAATAGTAAAAGCTATATAAGAATACCGAAAGATTTCCCTTTAAATAAATGTAATTGCACCTCACAAAAGCGGAGAAGAAACAATATATATGAATGCTTCAAAATTATCTCATTCCCAACATCAATTAACAGCAACCTCTCTAGTCAAACAAACTTACCGTTTTGGTGATAAGGGCATTGTGGATTGAGGATTGTGTTGGTTTTGGTTAACAAAGTGAGGCCTTATGGGCGGTGGGTTTGGGAGGAGAAGAGGCAGAGCTAGATTTAGAGCCATTGAAGAGAGTGTGCGTCGGACTAGGAGCTGCAATTTCCTTTGTTGAAGAAGAAATATATGGTGAGAATCTGTTATTGGTGGTAGGGCATGGTTAAGCTTTTAGTAGGCATAGAGTAGAAGAAACTGATCGATCGAGATAACATTTCCACCAGATGCCAGAAAGAGGAAGACGGAGTCTTTCCATTGAGAGCATGAGTTTTGAAAGCACTGTATTAGAATGCTGTATATATAATAAAATACGAAGACTTGTGTTTATGGGTATTTGTTAGAAGAGAGAAGGGAAGATGTAGAGGAGAGGGAGATGATTATTGTTGTTGTTTAAATTTGTTAACGAGGAGAGAAGGAAGAGAAGATGTAGTGTATTGATTATTATTTCAACATCATATATTGACGAGATAGCTGATGCTGTTGCATATGGAAATTTGTCAAAAAAAAACTGTACATTTATTTTCTTAAAAAAGGAATAATTATATTGCAGTCAAATATATACATAACATTCAATAAAGAGTTGAGATTCAAGAAGTTGTACTAAAAAACTACCCACCCACCATCATTTAAAACAAACCTTCCAAACCTTTAGTTTATAGTATTATACACTATTTTTGGATAATATCACTAAACCCACTTATGTATTTTGGATGTAATTTTTCCTATTGTAGTTTATAGTTTGTTGGTCGTGGAAAATAATTTATAGTGAGAGGAAGTCACTAAAAGAATGGGTATAATAAAAATTTATATACTATGTTGGGTCTTTTAAGTTGGTTCCATTGTTCTTAGATCGTTATTTTAAGTTGGGTCTTTTGAATCCATTTTTATTACTTTGTTTCTCAATTGATTTATGAATATGTTTGTTACGGTTTATAACTGTAATGAATTTAGAATTTCGTTTAGAATTTAATTTAGATAACAATTAGTATTTGATAGAGAATGGATGATAAAAGAAATCTCCGGGTGATTTAAGTAATTTCAATTAACAAATAGAAAATAATATGGCACTTACTTATAAATTTAGTGGGGCTCTTCAAATAAGTAGACCTTAGAAAATAAGTTACTAAGGCAAAATGGGCTGATTCATTTTGGATTGGGCCTAATCTAATCCAATAAAATGGGCTGGGCCAAACCTCGCCCATTCACAAACTTTAACTAAGGACAGAACATAAGTAAACACAAGACGTCATCAATCTTTTCTCTTTCCGCAAAGCCTGACCACCCCATGGCCCCCTTCCTTCCCAGCGCCTCCACCTTCCGGCGAATCACCAGATAAGCATGTTTAATAGTTTGATGTACATTAAAAATGACGTACAGGTAAGCATGTAGAATTTAGATGATAACATAATGTCAAAGTATTAA
The DNA here is from genome assembly GCA_026229545.1 of Pistacia atlantica. Classification (NCBI taxonomy): domain Eukaryota; kingdom Viridiplantae; phylum Streptophyta; class Magnoliopsida; order Sapindales; family Anacardiaceae; genus Pistacia; species Pistacia atlantica. The sequence goes on along the minus strand of CM047900.1, from coordinate 28,186,035 downwards.
TGATTGAGGCGATAAATAGCAAATTGTTTACTAATATATCAACATAACTGTCTATACAACCTACATTAAATAGGTAGATCACTATTACACCATGTTGACAGTATTATTGTTTGTCCACTGAAAGTTTGATAGAAAAGAGGGGAATGGAAACAAAGGAGCTCTGTTTTGCTTTCTTTTATTCTTTGATTTGATTACAGGTGAATATCAAAGCTCCTTAAAATTTATGAAAGTTAATAAAAAAATAATCAAATATTTGAAGTTAGAAAAGCTCCAAGAATGATAAAAACTACAGGTTAAAAGAGTCCAAGCTTACTTAGACATTACTTTTCTAGTATTATTTCTCTGGTGGCATGCAGGTTCCTTTCTTAATATATTTCCTGGCATTGAAGTATAAGATTGCTGCACATGGAGAAGAAGACAGACCATCCAACCAATAGTAATTACAGACATCAGCACCAACCAGTCATAAGTTTGAAAGTATTGAAGTCCTTGCAGCACCGAGCTTCTAAGATTTTCTCAAAGCTTCATTGCCGCTTCATAGTCTCTGACAGAAAGTACATCAAATGGTCAAGATAGTGAACAACATCAAATTCTTAAATGACTTTAAAATTAAAATGTAATATGATAGATTCAGTTATTAAATAGCACAAAGTTTAGATCTTTGTCAAAGGAATAAAAAATGTAATGTTTAAACCTTCTCAAAAGTTTTCTGCCCATGACAGTCCAAATTACCATCGAGTAAACGGCGTATAAAGAGGATACGTGATTTCCGAAGAAACTGGTTGAGAATTTGATTCGTATTGGCTAGCCTGGCTTCAACTTTTTCCGTCTGACCATTGTAATACAAATGAAATCTCTGTTACTTCTCTGCAAGTGAATATTCATTTCAGACTATTCCGAATAACAAAATTATAATTTAGGAAGAAGTGTAAATTTACTACAACACTTGAATCACTAATTACAACAGAGGAAAAGTTCACTTTCCAATTAAATCTACTACACTCACGTCATTCATGTTAATGTATTCAAGCGGTAGATTCCCAACTGAGTTAACAGGACATGGCAATCCAAGAAGGGTTGACCATCAGAAAAGTCAATCAGCAGACCAATGAAAATAATGGAGACGTGATTAGGTTCAGCTATCAAAGACAAAAATTAAGCACAACCATGATTGGAGCAATATCTGCTTGATTGACATCCACCCTTTCAATGCCATCAAGACTCCATTCTTTAGGTGTTGGAGTGTCAAGTGCATGTTCATCGACAAAACGAAAACCACAATCAGAATGATTTGTTTCAGATAATGGCTTGGGATAATTAACATCTGCTCCCCAAACAATGAGAGGGGTATCAGTGTTTGTGGGATGACCGTCTCCTTGACTACCTGCCAGTAAAACAGTAATTATGTCAACATTTTTTTTTAAGATAGGGAATAAATATATTCTATTAAAGTAACAAATTTAACAATGAAGGTGAACAAGCATTCCACAAGGGGAACACTAAATCTTTCTTTTTCTACAATGAAATGAAGTAAGAAAATTCCCAAGGCAAATTAATATGATATAGAATAATTCTGACCTTTGTCATGCATCCCATGATATAGGTGAAAACATATGCTATACGATTGCGCTTGAAATAGCCTTCAAGAAGAGAATACATATGCTTGGCAATATGGTCAACAACCTTCACTTTATTGAGATAGATAGATGAAAAGGGCCAATGTGCATGTCCGTTTGAATCACAACCAAGTAGATGTGGAGATATAACACGATTATCTTGTAGTAGTAGCTCCTTCAACTTCGGGTCTTCATTGGACCTATTAAGAAGGCTCTAAAATTGATCAGAAGACCACTCATCCAAAAAAGATGTATCTGCATTAACACTACCGTATTGATAAAGCATTAAATAAAAGTTACAACTATAAAAGCTAACACACCAAGATATAAATAATTTGGGCCTTGTAAATGAGTAAAGATTAGGTTTTCCACACACAAGCCAGTTTACACCAAGATATGGTCAACTATAATGCAGAAGAAAAAATATCAGTACATGCCAGCTAAGATGTGGTTATATTCATAAAGTTTTAAGAAAGCTTCTTTTTGCTTCTATCATTTACTAAAGAACTTTAAGAAAACCAATGAAACATATGTATGTTTTATGTGCTTACAGAAATTCACTGAACGAACCAGTTGCAAAGTCTTCATAGTCATGGGAATAAGTATTTTAGGTGCTGTGTGGCAAGGCTCCACAAAATATCGGAACAATATCTGGGCTACCATCAGAAATTGTACGCTGGCTTTGATTAAAAACTGAATCAAATTCAACTGGATTAGCTTTCCGTCCTGCAAATGCGAACAAAAACTTCTTTAGCTTACACAATAAGTTGCTCGCCACACACAAACTTTACAGGAATTAAAAAAAATATATATTGACCTTTGTTACAGCGCTAGGATCCTCATAAAAACCAGCAATTAGAGCAACATGTCCAGGCCTTGACTCAGTAGGGGGCCGAGCATGAGACTCCCCAGTGACCTTGATTTTGAATCACATTCCTCAAAAATGGTGCTCTGAAATTCCCTTCTGAATCCGGCTCAAAAAATTTATCAGCCCGTAAACCATCCGCTGTACCAAAATTTTTCCAAGACCCCTTTAATGTATTTTGCAATATGTTCTCATTAAAATTTCCCAAACAAACACCAAAAGTAGCAAACACAGATATGCTCAAAACGCACACTTTTAACTACTTCATTGAGACAAACTAAGAAACACAATACTTAAAAAATTTACCAAATAGCTGAATTCCATCACATGCGCTTCCAATAAGGAAACACTAACACGATCAAAACGAGGACGTTCTAAATCATTTTTTACTGAGACAAACGAGCAAACACCTTGTGTACAAAAGTTTCGAGAATGTACCCACTAAGAGGACGAGGCGTTTGGCGGGCGCCTTGAAGCGAGGGGTGACGGAATCCATGCCATGAACAATAGGAGTCTTGAAATAGATATCGAAAATGCTTAGCATTTAGACAGCGTGAAGGATCACACTGAGAACCACTAGCCACATCTCTCGTGTCTTGAGCCATTTTTTCCTGGGATTGCTGCTTTTAGATGATTGTTTCCTGCCCAAGATTCCATCAAAGTCCATACCTTTGTTTTCTTGGTGTTTCTATTTTCAATCTGCGGTTTATGTTTTCCGTTTTGTTGGAGTTGTCGTTGAGTAACTTGGTAGAGGACAGTGACACCGTCAAAGTTTCTAGGTACAAGCCTATTGGCTTTAATTTTGTTTTGATGTTTAATACAACATTAGTTGGTCACATCCGTTGATGAATTTTTATGCTTTTTTTTTTTTTTAATAAATAAATCTCATCTCAATTCAACTTGTTAGTTTTAAATTTTGAGATTATTAAAACTTGTCACATAATCACTAATGGATTAATTTTAAATTTTGATTAAATTTATTTGAGTGTTTGTTTTGTTTAATTATAAAATCACTTTTACATTTAGAAGATAAGATAAAATTTAGTATAGTCAATTACTTTGTATATACTGACATTTATACCCCCTCTAGTTGTGTAAATTACTCTCGAACCCCTAAACCAGCAAACCCTCATCAGCCCGGCACCTGTCCGCCAAGCCCAACCACCCTATGGTGGTATGGTCCCTCACCCCTTCCTTCTCTCAGCGCCTCCATCTTCCAACGAATCCCCAGTGGCCACCCACCCTACCTTCCTTTCAAAAATAACACTTTAAACCAAAATCATGAACCACCCAAATCAGAATCCACTTTACTCAAATAAAAAAATAAAAAAATCATACGAAATGAAAAAAAGTATGAAGAAATCCACAAACTCAGTAGCAGGGATGAAAATCATCGGGGGCTGTATTCAGTGAGGGGCTACGCTGGAAGTGGCGACACGTGAGATGGTGGTGAGTGGATGCACGAGTCAGGTGGGTGGGTGCGTGCGTGCGGTGGTGAGAGTGGGGGGTGCGAGGGGAGGGATAAGAAGAGGTTGGGGGAAGGGAGGACAAAGAGGAAGGTAGGAAAATGTGCATATATATAATCAAAGGTATTTTAATACTCTGTATGAGTAGTGGGCAGATTTAGATGATAACATATTGCCAAAGTCCTAATAATTGAGGTGATAAATAGAAAATTGTTTACCAATATATTAACAAAACGGTCTATACAGCCTTCATTAAATAGATAGATTGTTATTACACACGTTGAAATTACTATGTTTGTTTAATGAAAAATTGACAGAAAACAGGGGAATATGATTTCTTCTTGGACAATTGTCATTATTGAAAATTTAATTCAGCCAACATTCCAAAAAGGAAAATCATTTTGGAATATCAATATTTTTAATCTGAAATTAATTAGCATCTAATGCTTTGAACTCCAGAATATTGAAACAGCAAATTTTTCTACATGTATTTTGATCCGTTGGGATTTTAGAGATGCCATTGGAATAGGTAACTATCCTAATGGTGACAAATTATCGCAAAACCAGAAGAACTGATTATCCAATTGATTTAAATAACTTATAGAATACGCAAGAGAATAGTCCAGTTTTTTTTTTTTTTTTTTTTTGGCATAGTTGATTCACTTACCATTTCAGTACAAATGTTTTGCTGTAAAAGACTGTCACTAGAGGAGTTTTTATGGTAATCTAAACAATTTTATTGCATCTTTTAATTAGATTGCAAGATATCCTGATAAAAGCTGGATTTTCATGGATGGATAGATCAATAGCATCTATTCTCTAGTTTTGCAGTTCTTCTGGTTACCATCTTCTGCTACTTGAAACTTATCTATTTATTTTTTTGTGAGTAGGTGGAATCGTATTTGCGGAATTTTGGAGAGCCAAAGATTCCTTCAGTATTTCTTCAAGTACGTGCTGTCCCATATAGCTTTCCTTTTCTTTGATGTATATTCCAGATAGGTCATCCCTGTTAGGTGTCTTCATTGCTGGTTTTGGTTGCAGGTCCTTTGCTGGTCTTAGGGGAGTATGGCGATGCAGATGGAAAGTTTTCTGCTTCCTACAGTACTGGAAAATTACGTGATGTTGCAGAGGCATATTCAAATGATGAAACTGTTAAGGTATCACTATTTTCTTGGAAAGTTTTGTGATGGTCACATTGTATATCTGTGTTAGACCCCCCATACATAAGGTATACAAATACAAGGGTAGGAGAAGGAATAAGGAAAAAGGGACACGTTGAGGGTGTTTGTTACAAAATGGTGAGGTGTGCAATAAGGGTTGTTAGGATTGATGAGTTTGTTAGAAGGTTGTACACCTGGCTGTTACAGAATGGCAGAATTAGTTTATAAAAAGGAGATAATGAGGGAGAATAGGATATCAAGTAATATTGTTTTCTAGAATTGTTTGGGAGGTCCCCAGCTCCTCGAATTGCTGGGAACTATCAGTCATTTCATTTGTTCTGTTTTATGTTTACTCAATATCTCTAAATACAATCTGCTTTGTCTTTTATCGTGCCATTGTTGTCTGTGTATGTGTTGTTGGCTGTGAAAGCTGTGGATTGCAGGAGGTTTCCAACAGATTGGTATCAGAGCGAACGAAAGGTAACACGGGGAATGGTCAAATCGAAGATGGAGGGCAGGATGGAAAATATGGAAAAGGAAATGAAGTCTGTGCAAGAAGATATGAGTTCAGTAAAAACAGATATGGGAAGCCTCAAAGAATATTTGACAGAGATGAGGGAACCGATGAGATTAAGAGAGGAGAGAGATGAGAGACGAGACCACGAAAAATCTCACATAAATTCCGATAATTCAGAATCTGGGAATGATAGAGAGCAGGGACAGGAAGCAAATAGGGAAAGTGGGAAAGAAGAGAAAAAGGGCCGAAAGCTGGAACTTCCGATTTTCAGTGGAGAAGACCCCTTTGGATGGACTTTTCGGGCTGATCGTTATTTCACTATCAACAAATTTGGGTCGTCGGAGATGGTTGAGGCCGCGGCAGTCTGCATGGAGGAAAGGGCATTGAACTGGTACCAGTGGAGGGAAGGGAGAGATCCTTTCAAATCGTGGGATGAGTTCAAAGTTGCTCTAATCGCCAGATTCCGGCCATCCTTCCAAGGCTCTGCACATGAGGCACTGGTGGCACTAAAACAACACTCCACCGTGACTGAATATAGAGAGGATTTTGAATCACACACAGCACCATTAAAGGACTTAGGTGAAGAGTTATTGATGGGAGTCTTTATTAATGGGCTCAGAGAGGAAATACGGGCTGAGTTGAGAGTGCTAAGGCCCAGCTCTTTACAAGAAGTAATTGAGCAGGCCCATTGTGTTGAAGAAAAAAACTGGGTCATAGATAAGTGTAGGCCCAAAACATTCAAAGCCCAGGGTGCAAAAGAAAATTACTCCAGGGTTTCTAGCAGCCCAGAATCAAGTCGGCCCATATGGTGGTCCAACCCAGCCAAGGCAACCAGCAGCCCCGACCCGACCCGACCCGCCTGGTGGCCCAACTCATCAAAACCTCCAGATCAAAGCCAGATCGCGTCGTCGCGCACACCCGAGAAGAAAGAGAAGACGCCGGAAAACACAAACGCAAGCTTTCGAGGGGGATCCGGTGGAAATTTTCGTCGTTTATCTCAAGCCGACATCCAATACAAGAGAGAACGAGGCCTTTGCTTCCGATGTGACGAAAAATTTGGGCTGAACCACCGATGTCGAAGCAAATCCTTGCAGAGTCTGTTGGTGTTGGATGACGATGAAACCGAGAAGAGTGAAACCCCACCGGAAGTTGACGAAAATCACAGCCAAGAGGGAAACGACTTGGCTCTGTCCATGAACTCTATCGTGGGCATCACTTCTGACAAAACGTTAAAGGTACAGGGTCAGATTATGGGTTCAGATGTCGTGGTATTGGTCGACAGTGGCGCGTCACACAATTTCATCTCTTTGGAGTTGGTTGAAAGGCTTGGAATTACAGTGGAAAACGGGAAAATATTTGGGGTGATGGTGGGAAACGGAGTCACGGTGAAAGGGCAAGGGGTGTGTAGACAAGTCATGCTGGTGGTCCAAGGGATTGAAATCAGACAAGACTTCTTTCCCTTTGAGCTCGGTGGAGCTGATATTGTTTTGGGTATAACTTGGTTGAGCTCGGATGGGGATGTGCTCTTATTGCTGGAAAAAAGTTACGATGAGCTTTGTGAGCAGGGCAGAGTTAATTAATTCTGAGGGGATCCTTACTCAGTAAAGTCAGGAATCTCATTAAAGTCAATGTTACGGACCATCAACAACAACAGGGGAGGGTTTCTAGTAGAATGTTGCTCGCTGGAAGAAAAATCCGTGAATCCAGGGCCAAAAATCAGTCCACCCATTCAGGCATTGCTAGATCAATATCAACACCTCTTTAACCAACCAACCAAACTCCCTCCGCACCGTACCCATGACCACGCCATAAACCTGAAAGAAGGCGCTCCAGCCCCTAACATCCGACCCTACCGGTATCCTTATTTTCAAAAAAATGAAATTGAAAAATTAGTGGAAGAAATGCTAGCTGCCCGTATTATCCAGCCTAGTACCAGCCCATTTGCCAGCCCGGTATTGTTAGTCAAGAAGAAGGATGGAAGTTGGAGATTTTGCGTCGATTACAGGGCCCTCAACGACATAACCATCCCCGACAAATTTCCAATCCCTACCATCGAAGAGCTGTTGGATGAATTGGCCGGGGCTACAATCTTCTCTAAACTCAATCTTCGCTCGGGATATCATCAGATCAGAATAAAGGATGAAGATGTCCCCAAAACAGCCTTTCGGACACATGACGGACATTATGAATTCTTGGTTATGCCGTTCGGTTTGACCAATGCTCCCTCAACATTTCAGGCCTTGATGAACAACATTTTTAAACCGGTTCTGCGTAAGTTTGTGCTTGTTTTTTTTGGCGATATTTTGATTTCTGACCACGACTTGGAATCCCACATCAGCCATCTACAGCAAGCTCTTATGATCCTAGACGACAACGAGTTGGTTGGGAATTTTAACAAATGCTTATTCGGGTAGCAGAGGCTGGAGTATCTGGGGCATCTAATTTCAGCCAATGGGGTTGAGGCTGATCCGCAGAAAGTGGCTGCTATGGTTTCTTGGCCCACACCCACTAATGTTAAGAGCCTCCGTGGGTTTTTGGGATTAACGGGGTACTATCGCAAGTTTGTAAAGGGTTACGGTAGCATCGCACAACCACTCACAAGGCTATTGAAGAAGAATTCTTTTAATTGGGACCAAGAGGCGTAACAGGCCTTTCTTGCCTTAAAAGAAGCCATGACTTCAGTTCCTGTTTTGGCAGCCCCGGATTTCAACTATCCATTCGAAATTCTGCAGCAGCGACGGAGAGGTATGGGGAGGGGCTGTATTAGTTCAGAAAAGGCGACCTATTGCTTATTTAAGTAAAGCTTTCTCCCCTCAAGCTAAGCAAAAATCAGTTTATGAAAGGGAGTTAATGGCCGTCGTGTTCGCAGTGCACAAGTGGAGCCCGTACTTATTGGGTAGGAAATTCATCATTCGAACAGACCAGCGAAGCCTCCAATTCCTTAAGGATCAGCGGATTAAAACCCCGGAATAGCAGAAATGGGTGTCCAAATTGATGGGGTTTACGTTTGATATCCATTATTGGCCGGGAACCACTAATACGGTAGCTGATGCTTTATCGCGGCGAGAAAAGGAACCTGAATTATCGTCTTTGACAGTGAGACAGTTTACGGAGTATGAGGATTTAGCAATGAAGCCCAGAGGGACCCCTGACTTGGCAACGATTCAAGATCTGGTTTTGGCACCCAACAGCCATCCACACTACAAACTTCGCCATGGCTGCTTGTTGTACAAGGATAGGTTGGTTCTACCTAAGGGGTCTCGCTTCATTCAGAAACTGCTAGGAGAATTTCACTCCAGCCCAACTGGGGGGCACTCAGGGTTCTTCAGGACGTATAAAAGGGTAGCCAACGTTGCTTATTGGGTAGGCATGAAGAAGGATATCCAGAATTTCGTTCAAACCTGTACCATATGTCAAGTTAATAAGCATTCAGCCTTGAAACCGGCTGGATTACTTCAGCCCCTTCCGATTCCAACTCAGACTTTCGATGACTTGACAATGGACTTCATTGGAGGTCTCCCACGGGCCAAGGGATTCGACACCATTCTGGTTGTGGTAGACCGATTAACTAAATATGGCCATTTTTTGCTCTTGTCGCATCCTTATACCGCCAAAGAGGTAGCCTTAATATTCATAAAAGAGATAGTGAAGCTGCACGGGTTCCCTCAATCCATCATTGCTGACAGAGATAGACTTTTCATGAGCCAATTCTGGCAAGAGATTTTTCGAGTTTCCGGAACAGCCTTGAAATTTAGCTCTGCTTACCACCCACAAACGGATGGCCAATCCGAAGTGGTAAACAGGTGCCTGGAGGCATACCTTCGTTGTTTTTGCAGCTCACAGCCTCGTCAATGGCCAAGTTGGCTGTCATGGGCTGAATTTTGGTACAACACAACATATCATCGCTCTACCAAGATGACACCTTTCAAAGCCCTGTACGGCCGTGACCCCCCAATACTCCTAAAGTTCACCGACTACCCTTCTCAGGTCAATGAAGTCAACCAACAGATCCATGAACGAAATGCTATCCTTCAGGACCTTAAGCATAACCTGGAAGCTGCACAAGTTCACATGAGAATACAAACAGATCGTCATCGACGAGAAGTTTAGTTTTCACCAGGAGAGTATGTGTATCTTCGCCTCCAACCTTACAAATTTAAATCCTTGGCCACACGGCTGAATGAGAAACTGAGTCCTCGATTTTATGGGCCTTTCCGGGTCTTGGAGAAAATCGGCCAAGTAGCATACAAGTTGGAACTGCCCCCCGCAACCCGTATTCACCCTGTTTTTCACGTGTCCCAATTGAAGCACAGCTTGCATAGCTCAGTTTCCGTACAACCTCTGCCTCCCTGTCTCACCGATGACCTGGAACTGCAGGTTCAGCCTGCTGAGCTACTGGATGTCAGGTCTCTTATTGATGGCTCCACTGAGGTCCTCATTCGCTGGCACGATTTGCCTATTTTCGATGCTACGTGGGAGTCTTTTGAGGTCATCAATAGCCAATTTCCCCAATTTCACCTTGAGGACAAGGTGGCACTTCGAGGGGCGGGTATTGTTAGACCCCCCATACATAAGGTATACAAATACAAGGGTAGGAGAAGGAATAAGGAAAAAGGGACACGTTGAGGGTGTTTGTTACAAAATGGTGAGGTGTGCAATAAGGGTTGTTCGGATTGATGAGTTTGTTAGAAGGTTGTACACCTGGCTGTTACAGAATGGCAGAATTAGTTTATAAAAAGGAGATAATGAGGGAGAATAGGATATCAAGTAATATTGTTTTCTAGAATTGTTTGGGAGGTCCCCAGCTCCTCGAATTGCTGGGAACTATCAGTCATTTCATTTGTTCTGTTTTATGTTTACTCAATATCTCTAAATACAATCTGCTTTGTCTTTTATCTGTGCCATTGTTGTCTGTGTATGTGTTGTTGGCTGTGAAAACTGTGGATTGCAGGAGGTTTCCAACAATCTGCTGTGTGGTTCATTGCAATTCTGCAATCTGTGTTTAATCTTTAAAACTTGTAATTGCTTTTGCGCTTCATGTATGATGGAAATAATATTAACCGGCTTTCACAGTTGCCCTTGGCTATTTTTCTCATTTGAAATGTTTCTCTACTCTGTGTGTAGGTTTAGTTGAATTGTAGAAATTGGATCTTTAATGAAAACTTTTGTATTCAAATGCGTTGTCCTTGCACGCTTAGATATATATGTCAAATACATCTATTAGGGCTATAACCAAGGTCATAAGAAAATGATACATTAGTTTTTCTTACATGCAATTTCATTCTCATGTTACTTTTAATTGTTTGTTTTGATTACATTCTAATTCTGCCATCTGTATTTGATCTTTATATCTTGTAACTGCTACTGATCTTAGTACGAATTGTAGAAAGTAGAAAATCATTTCTATACATACTTCTTTATTTAATGAACTGTCCTTACATGTGTAGATATATACATCTTTAACAACATATGGAAGTGATTTAAACAGCTATGCGCTTCCTTTATTTATTTGTTTATTTGTAGAATTCTTTTGACTAACCTCTTGTTTCTTGTACAAGCTTGGATGTAATGGATGAAAAGAACTCATTGAGGGTGGTTATAGAGCGGTTTTCATGCTAATAATAACAACAGTTAGCTGTAAAGCTGTTAATAAAAAAAATTTGTTAGTTTTTATGTAGTAACAGTAGTACTTCCTGGTATAGATGTTTTTCAGTTGTCTATTTGGTAAAATTCAGGAAAATTTCTTAGACAATTTCATTCTCATATTTCATTTAAAGCTTCAAATTCTCTGTTTTTCTATCCCTTTATACTTGATGCCAACTTATCTCTTTGGAGACATGGACCTCAATTTTTATATTTGAGAAAAAAGTGAATGGTGTCACAAATGTAGTAGAGGGAGCATATTTGTATTTGTGGTGGACATAATAGGTTTTTGCAGGAACTTAGAAACAGAGTTGTTGTGCATGGAGTGTTTACTTGAGCTTTGTTATGGTCTCCAGGGTTTTGGAACACTCTTGAGGGGAAATGGACTTTGGCTGTATGGGTTTGTTTTTTTTGCACTGTATAAGTTACTTGAGATTGTTTTTATAATGGTGTACCAATGAGTTTACTTGGGAATTCTCATTTTTTTCATTATAACTTTGGTTCCAAACTCAAAGATGCCATCATTCACATATTAATTTGTATTTTCTATGGAGCAAGAAAAGCCTCGAATTTTGGGTTGAATATGAGATTGAATATCAATTTGATTTGCGTAATTGTCATCTTAATATTCTGTCTTTTGAGTGCTTTTATATGATGGAAGCTTTTTTGTTACATTTTTGCTTGTGTTTCTTGATTCCGCAGTTGAGTGTTTAGGTGAAATATGGAATGGAGGATAGTAAGAGAGGTGTAGGTGTCTTTAAGAGGATAGAAGCCTTTATTTAAGAATGAAGATGTGAAATATTTGGTATCCCAATCATAAGGCCTTTTGTATCAGATCATATCCATATTGTTACATCTCATCTCTGTTTTAAGCTTCATTGGACACAGAGGCTTTCAATCTAAAGCTTCGAATTCCCTCTTTTTTATCCTTTTATTATGTACTCAAAATGGTAAATTTAAGGCGGAGTAAGCAAGGGCTTTTGTTCAGTTAATATTACTGTTTTAATATAATTGCAAATAATGCATCAACATAGAAATTAACAAACTGCATATTGTATTGTCTTGTTTGCCTAAAGTGTTTGGCAACTTGGAATACATAATACAAGTCCAAAAAGTGAAACAACAGAACAAATGAATATACAAAGGGATGGCAGAAACAAAGTCTCTGTTTACCTTGGGGAAACGGAGCCATTGTGTATCACAAACTATTTAAAGGAATGACCTCAATCTTCTTTGGAGCTCCGCACATTCTGTAATGATAAAGTATAGCTCATTGAATTAAGGAAATAAAAGAAAATATGAATTCAACCAATTCAATTCATTAAACAATAGAAATGCATGAGGTATTCTGGTGAGTCAATACATACCATATTGTTTCTGAACAGATGTTGTATAGTGGAATTAAGGTTGCCTTCCCAACATTCCTCAACTTCATTCTCTCCTTCTGTCAATTGTAGTTTTTGCAGCTTTGTTGTGCTTAAAACTCCTTGACAAAAAGTCTCCATCTTCAAGCATTGTCTGACAATTAACTTTTTCAAGGATGGGAATTCAAAAGTATAATCCCCACAACAAAAGCTTTTAAGGCTGGACAAACAGTGAAGTTCCAAACAATCCAATTTGTTGAAAACAATTGGATCCTGCAGTGCTTCGTCTCCCACATGTGTTATAATTTCCTCCATCATTTTGCAATCAAATACATTCATCCTTGTAAGTTGATCCAGAGTTTTAGCTTTTAAGGGGGTCAGTAAATATCTCAATCCATCACACTTTGAAACTTGCAAAGTCTCCAAATTCTGGAAAGACACTGATGATGACCATAAATTTTCTAAACTGCCACATTTTGATACTTTAAGAGTCTTGACATTTTGAAAAGCATTGCTAGGCTGAGAATATCCTCTCCATAGATGCAACAGCTTGGGCATTTCACCTAACTCTAGTTCTTCCAAGCTCGGGAATGCATCCTGCGAAAAATTAGGCCATCACAAAAAAATGATGAAACCAAACAGAAGGGATAATTAGTATAGATGGGTAGCACTAAATATGGTGAGATTAGAGACATATGGGGACTTACTTTTATCAATATTGATGAGAGAGTTTTCCAATAAGAAAAAATATTTCAATTATGAATAATACAACATATTTCAAATAAAATTCACGCACAGCTAATAACAAACATGTTTAACATAATTTTTTAAGAGATTAAATAAAATAAATAAGAAAGAGACGCAAAATTAAGAAAATTTGTTAGAATGCCTTTACTTGAGTTGTAGACATGATTTATTTGAGTATTGTGCCTCATACCTTGTAAACCAAGAATAGTGGTTGTTGACTTTCTCCATGAGTCCCTTGGATTCCAGAAAATTCTGAAGCAAATATCTCAACATCATCACATCCATGTACGTTCAACTTAATTAAATTTGGCCATTCAGAAATATGCATTTTCCGGTATAAACTTTTGAGACTCGGTAGCATCTGTAGAGACAGCCAGGCTAAGTTAGAGAAAACTAACTTAGGGACTGCTTCCTCCTTGTCAACAATTTCCTCCACCTCTCTAGGCCTTTTCTCAAGCACTTGAAATATCTCTTCAACAGAATCACAATTTTGTACTTCCAAATATTCTAGTTTCTGGTGTCTCCCAAGCATGTTAGATGGAAAAACACTTACAAGTCTTTTACAAAAGTATACAAACACATTTTTTATTTTGCAGAAGGAATCCAAAGAGACTTGATCGTCCCAAATATTTACCAACTCATCAGCATGACTGATTTGCAATCTCTCCAAACTAGGAAATCTTACCTGAAAAATTCATTTACAATTACAATTACGACATAACCATCCCTTATTAGTAAATCATATACATATAAATTAGCTATGATTAAAAATGAGAAAATAGATTAACTTGAATCTAGATAAAATAGATAGGAAAGGGAATAATTGAAAACAAAATAAAGGGACGGATTACCTTTTCATCAAAAAGATATCGCATGCGAGTATAGTTTTCCTTTGCACTCATTTCTTCATTTTCTTTACTTGATGATGTCATCCCACCACATATAGAATTGGAGATGAATGTTTGAACACCAGGGCAATTCATAATCCACAGTCTGAATAAGGATGACATTTCAACAATATTTGCAGTGGAGTTGCAGAATGTTGTGAGTTTTGGAAGATCTGTGAGCTTCAGCTCGTATAATTTAGGAAACAACATCCTACTTGATCTCTCTTCATCTTCATCGATTACTCTTTCCATGAACTTACAGTTAGATATCTCAAGCTTCTTCAGTTTGAAAAGACTTTTGACCATTGAAAATGGGAATAAATATTTTAAATGATCAAAGCCATCGATGACCAAGTTTGTTAAATTCTGGAAGCAAGAAGGTGCTTCCAAGCTGGGTAACACAACCTGCATGCATATAAAATGTTTGTTTTAGAAACAAAAAGCTTCATTTTGTTTCTAAAATATATGAATTTCTTTGATAAAACTTATCATCGTGTAAAAAGAATTGAAACAGACTTACCTTTACGGTGAAAAGAGATGCAAGATGGACACTAAACTCCTTCATATGTACCTTTTGACAGTCCTTAATGATAATAGTTTCCAAGGGAGGACATTCCAAAATATCACTTCCCGGATAGAAGCGTGCCAAGTTAGGTAATGACTCAAGCACAACAGAGTTTAATTGAGGGATTACGATTTTGTCACTCACTGCATCCTTTTGCGCTTCCTTTTTGATGATTTCTTCTATCAAAGCACAGTTTTTCACTTCTATCTTTTGGAGTTGAACAAGACCCAACAGCATAGATGGTGTAAATATATATCTCAAGTTGTTGCAATTGTCAATTTTCAAAGATTTCAATTTCTTTAAGCCCATAATTTCTTGACGATTTTCCTCCAAATCAAACACTTGTTCTAGTGACTCACAACTTCTTACATCCAACATTTCCAGATTTTTGAAGCCGGATAAAACATTGGATGGAATAGCACTTGACATATCTGACAAGTTATCCACTTCTAATGACTTTAAATTCCAGAATAAGTCGATTGGTACTTGACCATTCCATAATTTTTCTTTCAAGTCGGGGAATTGAGAGAGTGTCAAATGTTCAAAGCTACGGAAACCAACCTGTGAAACCCAAAATATTGGATTAAAATATTGGATTTTGAAAGACTAAAACATAGAAAAGTATTTGAACCTTAACAAAATGAATATTTATATATGAATGTCAATGAAATTTTAATATTGGATGTGCTAACTCATAATAACAAATTTCATGTTGATGTAGCAAAAAACTACATCCCTATTCTATTATTATAAAGCATAAGTAGTCACATCGATTGAGATCCAAAGTAGTCTTTCACTAAAAAGATTAAAAAAATAATTATTATAATACATAAATGTGCCCTTCTATGATAAGACCACCTGAAAGTTGGACATAAAAAGCCATGGAACGATTGAAAATCTTATGCTTCTACTTATTAGACATGAGCCAAAGAAAAGAGCCACTACATAGTTGTGAATATATAATAACAACAAATGAAAAAAAAAAAAAAAGTACAGAATTATAAATCATACTATACTATTCTTTTTTCATGCAATTTTGCACAACAAATATCATTCAGTTTCGTCTTTGTAATCTACTTTGAAACTGTGTAAGAAAAAAAAATGTACACGGTCCAAGTTGCAAGTAGTTCTCATAAAAATTTAACCAAGGCATAATGACCCTTATAGAGTAGATTGAGAAAAACTAGATCCTGAATCAAAATACAAAATAACTGTTCAAAAACAACTTAACGAAAATTTTGAACAAGTATCAATGTACGCTTTTCAAACTTAGTTAGCTTGTAATTGATTTGTATAGAGTAATGCTATAGTCATCGATGGTAGTGTATCGAATTTGTGCATCGAATGACGTGGTAAAATCCTGACCGTTGATTAATATTTAGTTAAAATTAATCAACAGTTAAGATTTTGTCACGTTATTCGGTACACAAATTTGGTGCACTATCGTCGATGGCTATATTATTTTCCGATTTGGATATGCCATCAGTAGATTGAGATTTGTGGAATCCTAGAATTATAAATTTTTAATTGAAATAGGAGTTTGACAACTTTTCGTCCTAGTCTATAAAAGATAATAGCTCTTGTAGTCATGATTTTGGCGCTGTTGCATCAATCTCTATCATTAATTCAAAATTATAATATAAACAATATCATAAATAGTATTACAAATCATCATATATATTAGTAGTAATATATATATATATAGCAATGTTGTAAAAGGAAGGAAAATGATTTTGTTAAAGAATAAATACCATATCTGTAAACATTTGCTTGATAGTGGAGTTGAGGTCCTCCTTCCAAAAATATTCTGGGTCATCCTCTCTCGTCAATTGTACTTTCTTTAGGAAAGGTGTGCTTAAGACTCCCTGAGAGAAGATCTTTAATTTTGGGCATTGACTCACAATAACTTGCTCCAAACAAGGGAATTTAAAGGAATAATTGGTTGAGCAAAAGAATGTGAGGCTTGATAAACAATAAAGCTCCAAAACTTTCAATTGGCCAAAAACAATCTCCTCTTCTCTGTCCCCCTCCTTAGCTATTATCTCTGTCACTAACTTGCAGTCTCTTATTGTCATTGTTGTGAGATTAACAAGAGCTTTGGCTGCTGAGCATGCAAGTATGTTGACTAGTCCATCACAGCTCCAAGTGTTCAGAGTTGTAAGATTTTTGAAAGACATTGCGGTTGGCATCAAAATTGTCAAACGATGGCAGCTAACTACTTGTAGAGTTTGAAGATTTTGAAGAAATGTGTCCCCTCGTAAATCTTGTTTCCATGTATGTCCTTGTTCATAGGGGAATAGCTCTTTGAAACTATTACAACCAAACGAAAGTGATTCCAAAACATTTAACCTTTGAAGGAAACCAGACAAAGAAGCAACAGATTTATCATCAAAGTTACTCAGCCAAAGTTCTTTAAGTTTGCCAAAGCTCTCAGCTAGATCACAGTGGAGGAATGCCAATTTGAAGTCATGTGCATCTAAACCCAACAGTTTCAAATTTGGTATGACCTGAGAATTGATGAACAAGCAAATAAGTAGGTGTTAGCATTCACTCATCAACAAGTTCACCGATATACACAAAAATACTACAATTTTTTCATATATATGGTACAGGTGTCACAAGTTATCATTATTGAGAATGCAAATTGCACTCAAACAACAAACAAATGCTGGATTCTTAGTTTCTAACTGAAATTGCAGAAGTTTGTCATGTTTCGCACCCAAAATCAAGTTGCAAGTCAAGTGGCATAAGGTAGTTAGGCAAGTTGATCAAGTTGTTGAAGGTTGTTATGCAAGTTGGTCAACTTGCTGAACAAGTTGATTTACTTCCCAGCAAAATCAACGACAGACAAGAATTTTTTTGTTTTTCTGTTACAGCTCAATGGTTGAGATCTTCTTCCATTTTTTGTTTAGTCATTTACAATATAAAACAACATCTCCTGTACTTGAAAACAATCAATGAAAAATAGTTGCCATTTCTGGCTTGTTTTCCTCTTTTTTAAATTCTTAGATCACCAAACCTTCACTCTAAACTGCCTTTAAAATCATTAATTAGTAGTACGACTAATTATAAGCAAGTAGAAACATATATAACCAGATCTTTAATTTGGAAATAATGTAAATGGAAATGTACAAGGCAAAAGCTCTTATCTACTTTTATTATCCAAATTTTAATGCAGGAAATAAGAATTTGGTTTATGATGTGTGCGGTTGATATTACCAACAAAATTTCTCCAAATGATTATGTTATTTATATATTTCAAGTAAATAAATAAATATGTTACAATGTTAATAAACACTTTAAACAGGAATTACATAAATGAACAACAATTTTTAATCAGCAAAATGAATAATATCTCACAGCTGAAACATTTAGTTGATTATTATACATCAACTCGATGGATTTAAAGAGAAAAAATATAATCAGATTAATGATCATAAACATGTTGCATTTTTTAGTGAGTATGGATGAAATTGAAATCATACCTTTTCTAACAGAAAAATGGCAGGTTGGCTTTCCCCATCATCTTTCTTTTGGAAGCAAGAAAATTCTGAAGCATATAATTTTATCTTCTTGCAACCATACACACCCAAAACATTTAGCATTGGCCACTCTATTGTATGCAACCCCGGGTAGAAACATTTGAGTTTTGGTAAATCTCGAAGCTGGATGCATGTTAATTGTGGAAACAAAAATCTAGGGGCCCTGTCAACTTCCTCTTCAGAAACAATTTTGTCCAACCCACAAGAGAATAAGTGAAGGTGATTAAGTTGCATGAGACCAATAGCTATTGTAACTGGAAAGAGACTTCTCATATTGTAACAATTTTTAACGGTTAACTCTTTTAGATTGTGAAAGGTGAGAAGCCCGTGAGAATTAGATGAAACAATAGTCCTTAACTTTTCACAAAATTCAACTCTCACTATTTTAAGTTTGCAAAAGGATTCCCCATTGAGTTGTTGGTTGTGCCATATCAATTGCAAGTTATCCAAGTGTAAAAGCACCAACTCCTCCAAGCTTGGAAAAGCAACCTGTAGCAAACAGGTCATGATGTCAATATTTTTGTATAAAAATCTCATAATCTCATGATGAGAAAGATGTCCAAATATTGTGTAAGGTTGATATACTTTTGAAACCCCAAAAATCTCTTTTAGGTTCTTACAATCAATCACTTCAATTTCTTGTAGCTGAGTAAGGTTTTTTGCCACGAAGGATGCAAAAAGATACTCCAATCTATCACATTTTTTTATTTTCAGTATCCTTAATTTGCTGAAAGACTCTACATTGAATTGGCCATGACATATCTTCTCCAAATTAATCAAATGGCGAACGACCAAGGACTCCAACTCGGGAAAAGCTGGTTTGCCAGTAAATGAGTTGACAATATGCAAAAGCTCGAAACCATCTTGTACAAGCAGATGCTTTAAATGTGGAAAACCATCCTCATGTAGTTCACAAAGAACATTTCTTACACCATTCATTCCCTCTAGAGAAAGATCTTCAGTCATCTTCAACAAAGTTCTAACACCATGCCCCAGATAATTATTAGCATTGATCTTGAGTTTTAACGTTCTTGAAGTTGAAAGGTCATATTTAGAGGACCAATTCCATTTGTCTCCTATAAATATTTTATAACTGTTCAACTTCTCAAAGAACATGTCTCGTGGCATAACCTGGGCATCCTGAATGTGAAGATGTAAAGCTCTTAGGTTAGACAGCTGCTTCAACTCACGAAGACTAGCATTCCTTCCTCGTCCTTGACTATTGGCCCCATCAGCCTCCCATTGAACAAAGCTATTGCCCATATATAGTTCTTCTAACCGTGACAAGCTTGAAATGACATTTGGAGCAATTACTTGTAGCTTTAAACAATTGCTCAAATCTAATAACTTTAAGTGCGTCAACTGTCCAATCTCACTGGGCAACTGTTCTATGTCAGAGTCCAAAAAGCTAAGAATCTCCAATGTATTTAGTTCTCCAATTATTGCTACATCTCCTAGCGTGCAGTCATCCAAACACAATGATCGAATGTTCTTTAGGCAACAAAGAGATGGAGGTAATGACAAGAGATGCATTCCAGTCAAATCTAGAACTTTGATTTCTTTCATCCCTTCAAAAAAGACATCTGGGATCTGAAGAGATCGGTTTATATTAAATAGCCAAAACAACATGAGTTCCGGACATTCCAACCTTTTAGGAAGCTCATCAGAAATATCTCTATAAGGCAGAGATATAGCGGTTGATTTTTTGGATATTTTCTTCTCCAAGCCAGTGGCATTTTGAATATTAAACATAAACTTTGAGGAAGCAATAGATACAGCAACAGCATGAATGATATCATGCATTTTAACTTGATCGTTCCTGTCACCATCCAACAACAAACATGAACCTTTGAGATGATCTATCAACGATTGCAATCTGTTTCGTCCTTCTTCCAATGTATCCACATTTTGAAACAAGCCCCAACCAAAAGCATATTTCAGCAAGTCAGCAATAGAAATATTAATACCTTCAACATCTAGAGCACAAAGTAGAAATAGTGACTGTGCTTCTTCGTCTTTCAAAAATTTGTAACTCAGTTCTATAGTAGAGTACAAAGTATCATCCATACCTGGAATGCATCTTGGGTTAGACTTTTTAAGCTGAGTCAGAGCATCTTTCCAAGTATAAAGACTCTCATTTCTCAGTGCATTTGCAATTGCTGAAATTGCCACTGGCAAACCTGCACATTTTTTTACAATCTCAGTTGCTATAGGTTGGAAGTCAGATTTTTCTGCCAAATCACCCACAATCTTCACAAACAAATTCCGTGCGTCTTCATTAGATAAAGGAGGAACATAGATGTTCTTCTGAGTGTTCATATCCTTGGATAATACATCTTTTTTTCTAGAAGTCAACAACATTTTGCATCGCCTGGTCTTGTCATCATTTCTTTCCCTCTCAGCATCTTTGAAAGGAATTCCAATTGCATCAAAGTCAAGTTTTGTCCAAATATCATCTAATATTATAAGTAAATTCTTCTTCTTTATCCTGTTACATAGTAGACCAACTCTCTCGTATTCACCATCCTGCTTAAATTCCAGGCCTAAATTAAAAGCAATTTTTTCTTGAATTTTTTTGTAGTCTGGGGTTTGTGTCACCTCAACCACGACCACTGCATCAAATAACTTGTTTTCCTTGGCCAACGAAGCTACTTTTTTTACCAGCGTGGTTTTGCCCACCCCTCCCATTCCATACACCCCAATCATGTTAACATTAGCATCCTTCAATGTGTCCATAATTTCCTGCAAAACTTCCATTCTAGAATCAAAGGCCTTGAAGCCTCTATCATACATGGATTCTGTCCTCTGTAGAGTGGGACGGTAAGAAACACTATTGAAGTCCCCCTTTCCGCAGAGATCGGTGCCATCCATTTTGGCCTTCATTGCTTTTTTGCCGAGCCTGTAACGTTGAATCAAATTAGGACATGACCCCAATTTGAAACAGCCGCCCATGTAAGCTTTATCTTCATCCTCAATGATGGATTTTGCTACCCCTTCAGTGAACTCATCCACGTCACTCAGCCATTTTGTAACAACTTCATAAATCTCTTCCCCCCGTGTTTCAGCAGACTCTACAGGTCTTTGCACCATTTCTCTTTTATATCTGATCTCCTGAACTTGATTCTTGAGGCCGTTGATGTAGCTCTGGTACTTGAACACATAAGAGATCTGCTGTTTAAGCAAACCATATATATCTGATGTAGCCTCTTTTACAACTTCAGCGCCAACAGCCACAGGTATTTCTTCAGCCATTGCCTATTTCTTGTGAGATATTTATGAATACTGGATATAAAGAAAAAACTAAAAAGTGAAAACGGTTGATAGGAAACAAGAAAAAGAAACAGAGTTGCTAAACAAAATACTTACAAGGAAAGTTGGGTAAACAAATCTCTGCTAGACAAGTGCACCTGCGAGTAAGAATCAAACAGACGTGGTTATTAATCCCATACATCTATTAACATTTTTTTTTTTCTATTAATTTCAAGCTGAAAATAATTTATAACCATTCCATGGGCTAAATCTAATGTTTTTGGTATTGTTGTATTGGAAATTATATGCAGTATTAGAAATTTGATATCTCGGATGTCAATGATTTATGATTATTATGTGCAAATGAGAAATTAATGTTAATAAAAATAGGGTAATCTTTAATGAATTACATATTTAGAGATTCCAATACTCTTCTTAAAAAAAAAGTGAAATCAAAGGTTAATTTATATAAATCTGGTGTTCTATAACAAAATCAACGCTGGAATTGAATCCCATTATTGATCCATGTGATAGATTTTCCAGGTTTAAGATTGCGTTTTGTTTTATATTTAAGACAAATTTCTATAATCCAGGAGGTAGCACGTTCGTCCAATGGGTTGTAGTTAAATTTAAGTGGGATAGATAAGTATGCAAGAGTTGAATTGAGTAATTATATATCTTGTTTCTATATATCTTAAAGCCTTATTTAGCCGGTGAATGAGCCAACAAACGTGACACCCACTAACTACTGCTAATCATCTTAAAGGAAGCTACATATTTATGGATACTACTGGCTATAAAGATAAAAGTGAGAAAAAGAAACAGACTTAACAAGCAAAATACTTACAAGGAAAGCTCCGTAAACAGAACCTTAGCTTCAACCAAACAAATCTCTGCTATCAGAATCAGAAAAGTTGAGAATGATGCTGGATACAAATTTTTTTTTTTTTTTTTTTTTTTTAAAGTAAATTATGGATACTGAATATAGAGTAAATCTCGGAATTGAAAGTGAAAACAGGAATAAAGAAAAAACGCAGAAGAAGGATAAGAGTAAAACAAGTGCAGCTTAATGGCTTAATCTGAGAGTAAGAGCAAAGTATTCAAGGAACAGATTGAGTGTTTGTTTCTCTTCTTTGTGAGCAATAATAAGCAACAAAGTTGATAAACAGAGTATTGGGTAGATTTTTTTTTTTTTTTTTCTTTTGAAGGGAAAGGAAGACCAAGACTTTAGTAGTGGAAATGGACAAAATAATTTTGAGAGAGAGAGGGAGCAATAATTGATTATGAAAACAACTACCAATTGAAGAAATAAAAAGTCAAGTAGATTCAATTAATCAAGCAAAACTAGCATGACAACCACACAATAACAACAGCGTGTAGTGTTAGGCATCGTTTTTCCTACGCTGTCAAGTTGTGTGGCCGCCCGCCAACCACCCGCTTCTCATTCAAAGAAGAAGAATCAAACGATATGAAATTATATAATAATAATAATTTCTTATATATATATTTCTAGTTTTTAGAAAAAAAATTACTGACTGATATTAAGTATATACTTAAAAGCCATTATATTCTAACAACACAGTATGTAGAAAAATCCAATTGGAAAACAAAATTCCTCTTGCCTGATGAAAGTTAAATGAAAGTTTGACAGAAAACAGGGGAATGGAAACAGAAGAGCCCTGTTTTGCTTTATTTATTCTCTGTTTTGATAGATAAAAATGGTTGTAAGAAATACAAAAACTCACTGCTATTGTTTACACTTCTGAATGTTCCTTTAAATTCTTGAAATCAAAATATGATATATATGTTTACATCACTGGAAAAACATTTTGCAAACACATAATTCTAACAATCTGAAGCAAAGATCTCCACGTTATCACGTCCATATATCTTAGGCTCTTCTAATTAGAACACTAATGATAATTAATTTATTAACCCCACAATATTAATTTTAAGACATTGATTCTAATTTGGCATTTCACCAGATCAGATTAATCATTGCTATTGAGCAGCCACATCACTTATAAATTATACTTAAGGATTTTAACATGTCTTCCGTAGGGGTGCTTCTCCTCCTTCACCAGCTGGCGTGGGTGAGTCTTGCACCTGATCGGAGACTGGGTTCCAAGTTTCCTGATGCTGAAGGAGTTTTGGACGGTGAATATCCTCCTGGTGATGTACTGTCTTTTGATTATTTCGGTGATGTACCTGGTTTCGATGGGACTTTAGGTGGTGGTGATGGCTTCGACGGGACCTTTGGTGTTGCTGGTGAATTCGGCGGGACCTTAGGCGGTGGTTGTGGTTTCTTCACGGCTTTGGATGAAACCTAAGTAAACAAAGAATATGATATCTACGCATATAATAGGAGACCAATGCTCCAGCAAAACAAGACAAGCAAGAGCTTAGTATAAACACATATATATTGCATGTAGGAGTACCTCTGGGATTGGCTTCAGAGGTGCGCCAACTTTCTCAACATCTTATTCATTTGACCGTAGCTTTGGACCCCAGCTAGTTGGCACCAGTGTAGTGTTTCTGTGGTGGTAGTTATTTGTTTCAACAACCAGATTGAGTGGCAATAAATTCTTGAACAAATTAAACTGACCCATCAACATAGACTATTGTTTGGTTACGAAGATTCACACATCACTTAGGGTAATTTATAGCTTTTGAGTAAATTTTTTAACATAATTTAAAACAGAGATCCTGAATGCGGATCATAATGATTTTCACCATTGGAATTTTGTTTACCATTATATCAGGAAATTGTGGAGCCACAGTAGGTTATAATGAAACCTCTAGGCTCCATGTTCTCATTTTCATTTATTACTTA